>JBCFYV010004381.1:0-19242 GCA_039000515.1 Timema cristinae | reverse complement strand
TGCACCCAGAAACTTTGGGGTTTTACAATAATAAAAAATTGGGATTGAACTTTTTTAAATTGGGGAAACATTGTAACGGGGTTAAAGGTTTGGGTAAATCTTTTTTCTTTTTGTCCCCCTTTTACAATGGCAGCCTATTAAAAAAACTTCTACTTATGTCAAAAAAGGGTGTCGGATCGCCAGGCCCGTGTAACCTATACAAAATTATTTGTATTTAACTTTCCTGCTAGGTTAGTCCCCTTTTCTGCGAGGGCAATTTAATTAGGGCTACGTTGGTAAAATCATTCTTTTTTTCTCTTAACGACTTGGGGGCTTCCCCCTTTATTTATTGTTTACTTGGGGCCCCTTTATCGGCCACCCATTTCGACTTTCCTAGAGTGCCTGGGCTTTTGTATTTGCTATTTGTTTGAAAAAAAAGAATAAAATAAACTCCTTGTAACTTACCTACCTTTTATTTATTAAAATTTAAACCCTATAAAATCATAGGGAAGGGGGGCTGAGCGACTCGGGTTGGACAGGATGAGGATGGGAATCCCCCCCCCTTTAGCCCCTCCCGTCCCCCTCCACCCCTTCCCTAGTTAAATGTCAAAAAACAAAGTACTTATGGAGATTTTGAATCGGACCCCTGTTTGCGACGGCAAATCACGTACTCTGTTTAAATTTATGGTTGAGATCAACAGAGCATATTGTTAAAGTTAGCGAGTGATAGTGAATTTTTTGATTCTGTGTTTGGCCAAAACTTCGGGTTTTTTTTTTAACCCAGTTTGTTCTCCCGTGGGATTCAAATGGTTTTCTTGGAGATCACACTGCCCTCATTTTAGAAAGGTTTTTCCGTGGGCGGAAAGGTTTTTTTGTAAAGGGAAGTTATTACGGTTTTCAAACCCCCCGTTGAGGATTTTGTTTTATTATCACGAGGCAGTCAAGTTCTCAATAGTGGTTGGGGGAAAGTAGATCGTTGTTTTATTTTGGAAAGTTCGCCCCCCCCCGGCGACGATTTAAAAATGTAACCCTTTACGTACTTTAACTTTTCTCTCTGCTCTTCGATTGAAAACAAGTCCCCAACGGAGTATTTAAAGTGGGAGGCCGGCGGCATTAAAACCCCGACCCGGGTTTTTAACCCCGAACCTTGTAAGGCCTTGTCTTAGGCCTGTCTAGGGGGACGCGATGTTTCACTCCCAGGGACAAACTTCAGGCCTTCGGGTTCTGACAACCCGTGCGCCCGGACCCCTTCCCCTGAGAGTTTTGGTTTTTAAAGCTGGGTCAGCAAACGGAGTAGAGTCTTAGACCATATTTTGCGGACCTGAAAATACAAAATTCGTGTTTAAACTTGTAATGTAATTGATTGCCCCCTGAAAATATGTGAAGCATTGACAAGAATATCGTCCTATTTTTTAGAAACGACTTATTTCATCTTAAATTATATAGTATATTACTGCGCTTAAATCACCGTCTTCCTCTAAATTATTACTAGATTTCGCGCCTCGTGGTAAGATGGCAGGCATCTACTGGAGTTTAAACTTAAGAAATGTTTAATGTCTTTTACGTAAATACAGACAAGTTAAAAAGACTTTTAAAGTATTTTTCATCGTCGAGAAGCTTCCAGCACGCCATAGGTATTTTTGTTCTGGGTTTGGTAGTGTGTAATTTACCGTAGGGAAGATTCCCATCGAGAAGCTCCTAATGAACGCACATATATGTGACTTTTAGAAACTCCGTACTTTCAACTGTGCAATCGGTCGTTGTCTTGAATGGACGTGATTTAAGCGATTCATAATTAATAAAGTTGATAGGCCCTCGACATTCGAGTTTCGATTAGAAAATATTAATAAACAAAATGATTTCAATTAAATAATAAACAGATAACAAACTTTATGTGATATATTCTCATTTATTAAAGTCTAATTATAAGGAACGAGACATTATAAGTAAAGCACATAGTTGCGTAATAGAAATAAAGATTTACGGAAATGACTCCTGTTATGTAATAAAGCAAATAGCGACACAACGTGGGGCATTTATAATCAAAATATTTACGAAGTGTATAAATGACGTACAATGAGAGGAAGGAAACGCGAAAAGTGTAACTAATAGCATTCCAACAAGGGGCTGAAGAAAACGTAAAGTGTAACAAATGGCAAATGGCGCCCAACTTGGGGCTCGAAATAACCGCGAACCCTGAGACAGAGGTGCGTCACTGAGCTAAAGGAAGAGACGGCCACACCAGGAGACGGCACATAATCACCAAATGAACGGCACACCAACACCAAGGAGACGGCACAGTCAAGAAACAGCGCAAAGGACTGTTGGAGACGGCACACCTGCAAGAAGACGACACGCGACGGCACACCTGCAAGAGACGGCACACCAACGGCACACCATCAAGTGATACTGGACGGAGGACCTTTTTGGAGAACGGCCATAGGCCAGTCAAGAAACAGCGCGAGGACAGATAAGTGGTCAACAGAAGCTGTAACTCTAATTTAAAAAAATAAAAAAAAAAATATAATAATTTTTTTTAATCTAATTTCAATTGTGTATTTGGGGGTAATAAAATTTCGTTTTTTATATGTTGGGATTTCGACAAATTAAATTTAAACAACTATATAAAAGTGTAATGGGCCTAAATTTAAATTAAATTTCTCACTATAAAAAGTAATTCTTAGATCAATAGTACTTGAAATTTGTCAGAGGCCAACACAATTAATTCATAGATCACTTAAGAAAAATTTATTAATTTTTCACATGGCAGACAAAGGTGATAAAGAACCCGAAGGTAATTATATGAAGACACAAATCCATTTATTTTATGAGGAGGATGAAAAGGCAGGTCATTCCAGAGGGCAAATTGTGAACAGGAACAAGAAGGAGTGATGAGAAAATAGGCAAGCTCTGGGGATGGTAGCAAGTAACGAAGTAATCCTGCAAACGCTGAATCAAAGTGTTAGGGGGACAATCACCTTAGTGGAAGAGAGGGTGGCTAAACCATAGAACAAGTAGAGATCTTTTAAAATGCTATAATTAAAAAATTGATCGAACTGCATCAAAAATAAACAGGAATTTAAAAAGGGATTGGAAAAAATGGGACAAACTTTAGAAACTAAACTCAACCAAAGGTCGACGGAACAATCAAAGAATATAAATAAAAATATAAATAAAAAAATTTGAGAATTTAGAATTAATTAATCAAAATTTTCTCCAACAAATTAATGAAATTAATGACAGGGTTTCAGAAGGAGAAAAAAAACAAGGTACAATTAAGAGGTAAGGCAGGAAAATCTAAGAAAGGAACAGTTTAAGTTAATCGAATTAAAAAAACAAAATATCTTTCAGTGACAAACAAAACAAGGTTTTGGAGAAAAAATTAGATAAAGAAACAGTAAATTAGAAAAACAAATACAAATCCACAGATATACAATAGCACACAACAAATCACTTCAGGTAGTGCAGATCCAATTTGGAAATTTCCAAATAGAAAAGGTGAGGTAGAAATTGAAGGGCAAGAGGATGCTAAATGAGGCAATTTATTAAAGAAAATATAATGAGGAGATCAAATAGAAAGGAAAAGAAATTGTGGAGATAAAAGAAAAATTGACAATGAAAACAAAAAACGGTTGCACTTAGATCAGAAAAATAAAGCAACTACTGATCAAGTACAACTTAAAAAGGTATGGGACAGAAAACAAAAATGGGTGTATCACAATCTCTTAACCAAAAATTCAAGACCTTACTTTGTCACTCCATTCCTAGTAAAGGGGAGCAAAGGGCAAAATAATCTGTGGGCTCAATATTTGCAAAAATTTTGAGAGAGTTTTTTGGGAAAGAAGAGGATTTAAGGAAAGAACAAAATTGAAATTTTGCTCTCAATGTTTAGAAAGCAGGCTAGAACTTGGGCAGTATTTAGAGGATGAATGGAGACCTATGAACATCTAAGCGCGCATTTTTTGGATCACTTTTGGTCTCAAGAATGCAGGACGACTTTCGTGCCGTTAATATTTAATAATAGATATGATTCAAAAAAAGGCACAATGAATGATATTTCATGGTTTTTGTTTCTCAAGCTAGGTATTTAAATTATCCATTGGAAGAATACAGGTTGGTGAAACATCTAACAAATCACTTTCCCTCTTCAGTTACAAAATGTACATTTAAGTGGGTTAATGGCCCAAAATGTTGAAGGAGATGGAAAGAGTATTGATAGGATTTGACAATAGGTGGGCAAAGAATGGGGAACGGGAAGGTAGAAATGAACACACAATATTGTAGAACTAACAGACTCTATAATCCATTTCGGTCGTGAAAATAAACAAAATAGACCACCAAACCCATTCCAAGATTCAAAGCGACGAGAAGACGGTAGGCCCAACAACCTAACAATTTATATAAAACAATGGACAAAATTTTTTTGAGGGCAAGGTCCCAACAATCAAATGAAAGGACACCGAGAAGGGTGAGGGAAAACCCCAACAAGAGAAGCCGAGACAAATACAACAAACAGGTAATTAATAGTCAGACAAGAAGAATAGCAGCAGAAGTACACTCTCACCAAGCTTAATGAGATTGCACCATTCACAACGGGTCACACAGTCGTTTAGAAATGAAAATCAGGGAAACTGATTGCTAGGGCCCTGGCAGTCCCACATGAGGACCAACAAAGTAGTAATAAATAGGACTAATGAACAGATTAATTTTTGAACTTTGTAAACATATTGATAAACAATATGAAATTTTACAGGGATCCATGAGGATCTATTGCAAGAAAATAATAGTAAAAATGAGTTCTGTAAGCAATACCCCAGAGATAGAAGGAAAAGGTAGGTAACCATAAGTTAAAATTATTGGGTAGACCCACGGGATCTGAGATAACGGCTATTTCACAGCGTGTTTTAAGAAATAAAAAAGCAAAGCAAACCCAGATGAGGTTATCCTGAATAGCCATCTACCAATGTAACCTTAATACCGCTACAAGGATCAAGCACAAAAAAGTGAAGAACAAGTGTTGCTTGATGTGGAGCGATTAATGATGTAAAAATTACTATTATTTTTTCTTGTGTGGAAAATCTAATGTACCTGTAAATAATTATCAGATTGTTAACATGTTTGATGTTAATATTGATTATAAAAGCGAAAATAATCTAAAAACAAGAATCCAGTAAAACAAACAAAGGTTTCATGTCATTGAAAAATCACATGAGAATAGGGTGCAAATACAGATAAGTAAAGTAGGTTGAATCGAATCACAAACATACTGAAAATATCACAATGCAGCAATAAACATTAATTATGAGTCCCACAACATACATGGGACGAAATAGAAAATGAATGTCAATAATGAACTTAGATGGGGAACAAACTCAGGATCCAACCAGAAAACCATGGGGGAAAATAGAGAGGTTTTTTCTAGAAAACCTGGTTAACAAAACTTACGAGTTGACATCCAGGTAACAATCAATCACCATTCATTGAAAGTCATTACCCATGTACCATATATCAAAGACCAACTGTTAGAAGATTGCACTAGCTCACATTTTTACAGTGAGGACATTATTAGAAAGATGTAGTTCTGATATTGTAATCCACCAATTGTAGTTGGTAAAAAAAAAACAAAGGAATTCGACTGTGGCCTTGATGCACGAAAGATAAATCAGATATTGGTAAGAGATGAGGAGAACCACTTCATCCAGCTAATGGAGCTCATAAACAAAAATTTGAGGGTTGTAAATATTTAACGCTTTGACTTAGTAAGTTCATTTTGGCAGATAAGGATTGCAGAACAAGAAGACTCTATGAATATACTTAATCATATATAATTGACGAACTACTGTTTTAAGAGAAAGCCATTCGGTCTATCGTTTCTACTAGCAATTTCATTAGAAGGTCTAGAAAAAAGTATTGGGACCAGAAGTATTAATCTCCGTTACCCTATAATGTCGAGACATAGTACAAATCATCAATGTAACTTTCAAGGGAACAGTGGAACAAGTGGGACTAGTACCTGAAAAAAATTAAAATTATGTGGCATGACGGTGAACCAAGAAAAATCGGCCATTTTTTATCCAAGAAAATAAATTTCTGGGACACAATAAAATAATTTCTCCAAGAAGGTGTATCAGCTGATGAAAGATAAAAACAGGTCCATTAGGGAATTTCCTATCCCTAAAAAATAAGAAGGCAGCTTCAAGCTTTTTAGGTTTGAATAACTATTAGAATGAAGTTCATCAAGTGTCATTCGAACCTGGTAACTCCCCACTACTTCGACTAACTAGAAAAGGTGAGAAATGGAGCTGGGGATAACAGAAGGAAGCACAGCTAAGAAACAAATAAGGATCAATTTGTGAGTACGTCATGTTACAAACATCCAATTTTAGGTAAACCCATGTGCTTTTCTTGTGATGCATCAGGTCAAAGCGATAGTGCAGAATTATTTCAATTGATGAACAGGGAGAACGTAGACAATAGCTTTTGCACATGTGTTACAAGGACCAGAAATCAACTATACAATCACTGAAAAAGAATTATTCGCTATAGTGTTCAGTGCATTCAATTTCGTATTTTCAACATAGGGAAAACTACTGGTTTTTAGTATACAGACCACATAGCACATTACTTTTATAAACAATGTAAGCTACTTCAATGGCAGGCTCACCAGATGGATTTTGTTACTCTACAAGAATATGATTTTAGACATTAAGTAATATCCCAGTAAAGAACAGGATGTTAGCTGACACTCTGATCTAGATATCCTTCTGAGGTGAATTGAAAGAACCATGGACACAGAATTCAGGGTATTGCACACAAAAGGAGAAGTAAAGAATAAACTGATAAAAATATAAACAGGAATTACCCAAATCCCTAAGAAATGACCTTAAATTAATGTAAAATTTTCTAGAATTAGAAAAGAAAAACTCTGAAGCCGAAAATTAGTGCTAATTAACAAATTAGGTGAATTACTTTTCAAAAAAAAACTTCTGTTGACGAAGTTTGGACTATATGTATTCCTAAGGAAACTATTATTCCAGTAATCAATAGTTGCCATGAATACTATGGCCATGTAGGAGTAAAAAAGTCTACAAAAATTTTACAAGAATCATGCAACTTTCTAAAATGAACAAAACTATAAGCTAAAATATTAAGAACATGTGACATATGTCAGAAAAACCAAATATCCCCAAAGTAAAATATAAGGACTAAGAAAAATGTTATAGCAGACACCACATTGACAATTAGTCTTCGTAGATATATATGGCCCACTGATTCCATCCTAGTTAATAAGGGTGTCCAATATATCTTTGCAGTATTTAGACATCTGTACCAAGTTTGTTGAAGTTTATACACTATTAGGAGGGCTACTGCCAGAGCATCCACGAACAAAATTGTTCAAAATTATAATAACGACGTAGGAGTTCCACGGTATTGTTTCGGATCATGGGAAGCATTCATATCCAAATTCGGAGAGAACCTTGAGTCCCATAGCATAAAAACAAAATATACATCGAATATATCATCCACAGAGTAACAGTGTTGATGAGGAGTAAATCGAGAAATAGGCCGGTTTTATATGAGTTTGTATTGTCACAACAAGCATGCTTCCTGGGCGAACCAAGTAGAGAAAATAGAATTTTGCTTAAACTCCACTACTCACGAGAGTACAGTTTTTAACACCTAGATAGAGCTCATGAAAGTAGGGAGGCCCTGTAGGAACCTAGAGAAACTTTTTTGAAATTCCACCTAAATAGAAAAAGTGATCAACAAGCAAAATTACATATTGCCGTGAAACGACTAAAAGATGTAGCCACAAAAAATCCCATTATCATGAATAAAAACATCCACAAACCTAGTATCGTTAATGTTGGTTGGACAGTCATTCTGGTAAAAAATCACAAACTATCATCAGTCCTTAAATAAAGAATTAAGAAATTCTATACTATTATGAGGTCCCTATCCAGGTAAAAAGAATAATAGTTTCATAATGTGTACCTAATAGAAAGACCAGGAGACAGACAGGTAAAAGGAACCTACAATGTAACTGAATTAAAGCCCTATCATCAATTAGGTGGATCAGTAGGAATGTATGTTTACGAAACACAACCCTATAGCAACCTGTAATCCTATCAACGATAGATTATGTTAGGAAGTTTGTGAGAATTATGAGGCTGCAGTGCAATATGGATAGCTCTCAGAACTTGAAAAAAGGCTATAAGTATAGGATCAGTAAGTCCTCCATCGATCGCGGTGTCAGATACATGTGAAACCGTACTTTCAAGTTAGCAGCTAAGGAAATCGGAGAGATGGGTGAGAAATACTAATAATAAGGTAACAAGAATTGTGAGCGCCGGGGCTCTCAGTATATTTTGTAATTTTATCTTTTAAACCTTGTAAATGGGAGCCCAATTTTTATTGAGAGGAATAGGTGTGGAAAGTGACCCACCTTCATAACACTCAATACAGTCCAAATTTGAAAGTAAATTCAGTTAGGCTAGCTTAAGGAAGAGAGAGAGAGAGAGAAAGAGGGGGGTGAGAAATAATAATGTAATTAGATATTATTAAGCAATAACTCTTATTATATTATGTAATTTTATCTTCTTAACCTTGTAAATAAGGGCCATTTCATTGTAAAGATTGTATGGAAGGTGACCCTCCTTAATATTTCAATACAGTCCAACTCTGGAAAGTAAGACAAGTAACTTCTTTTGTTTTCATTATTAATGAACAAATTTGAGGGATGGAACATCCTATAAGTGCTTTGTGAAGGAAGGAGTAGATATGGATTTATTAACAAAGTAAGTCATTGAGGGAGGAAGCATCCTCTGAAGTGCTTGGTGAAGGAAGGAGAAGTAATGGATTTATTACAAAAGTAAAGTCAGTTGAGGATGGAAGCATCCTCCTGAAGCTTGGTGAAGGAATAGTAAGAAAATGGATTTATTACAAAGTATATTCAAGTTGAGGTGGGGTGTACCCGGAAAGCACCAGGTCCAGACAAGTAATTAAGACAAGCTTATAATAAAAATGAGTTAGCAGGTAAATTTCTGCTAATACATGACATGTTTGTGATGTCAGACTTGGATTCTTCGACGTTTGGCAATAAGAGTAGTTTTTGACGCAGATGTCTGACTACCTTGTGAGTTTTTAGGGGGCATGGATTGAACCTGACCACCCGAAGTTATGGGAAATTTTGTAAGTGTTAGGGGCAGGCAATTGAACCTGGGCCACCCGAAGTTAAGAATTGTGAGTTTAGGGGGCAGGCATTGAACCTGGACCACCCGTCAATAGAGTTTTGAGAGTTATCTGGCCAAGGGGTCAGCAGAGTTTTCTGAACCGCCTGTGGTTACCAGACATTTGAACGAGGTTGGACCGTGAAGAAACGCCTCTTGTGTTTTTTGAAGGCCTGATAAATGGATTGTCGGTCACTGTAGCCGGGAAGTATCCTGTGGATACGTCGAGTTTTGGAGTGAGCCTTATCGGCCTGTTATAAAAATAAATCAATATTATGTCACAAGTTTTAAGCAAACTTTCTTTTAAATAAAATTTTTAATCCATGAATAATAAATAATAAATTAATATAAGATATTTCAAAATGTGAAGCTTGTATTAAACCACTAGGTCTTGTTAGCGATTGTATATACTATGGTTATTTCCAGTGCTGTGTAGAGGTTCAGCATCGAGTTGTTGTTTTTCATTTTGTTTTACTAGGGTTAAGTGTCATCCTAATTAAATCAATGAACTGTATGATAATAATATTTTCTGTTGTTAGACAATGTATGTGTATGATATAGCCCATTTCTATGATTTCAAACAATGTACTATCTGTTTTAACTATTTAATTATTTTTATTTTAATTTTTTTATGTAAGTTAAGCTATTTTCAGCAAATGTGGTGCTCATATAGCAAATTTTAGTGACTGTTGGGTACATAAAGTTGTAAATGTTTGTGATCATATAGCAAGTTTGGCCAGAGACTTTAAAGAGTAAGTGTAACAAAGTTTGAGAGCCTTGGTTAAGTGTGTGAAAAAAATCACAAGTGGATCCGAGAAGGATCATGAAACGAAGTGCAACAATTATTTAAGAAGATTGCATAAAATAAAAAAAAGACAAACTAAAGGAAATCAAATTGCTTGGCAAAAATTAAATTATAGACACTCGATCTGTGACAATTAAATGAAAATTTTCTTAAATAATTAAACTTAACATGTTATGTCAGTTAATTATAATTAGTTGGACATCCTTTCTAGATATTTTATTTCATTTAATCATAATTATACTAAATGTTTTAACTTAGATTTATCGAGCTATTTTAGTTAATCCTAATTATAACTGATAAATTTATTTATAAATGGCTAATTCCATATAACTCCACTTCAAAATATTGAACTTGATGTAATTTTTGTTAATTTCAGTAACAGGACTGTTTAAACATATTGACTTGATTGCCAATTTTTGTTAATTCAATACATGAAAGTTTAAAAATATTGAACTTAAGTAAATTTTGTGAAACTATACAGGATGTTTCAAAATAGTGAAACTTTTGTAAAATTTGTATAACCTATACAGGGTGTAAGAAAAAATGATCATTGTCGTCCTTGTTCTCGTCTTTTTATTTATTTGCAAAGCGTATCAAAAAGTAACGACTAGTCCTCTACTTTCAGATAGCACTTTGGGGGGTATTGTAATATAATTGATTTGCCCCCTGAAAAGTATGTTGAAAGCATTGACAAGAATATCGTCCTAATATAAAAACCGTCTTATTTCATTTAAATATATAGTATATTACGTGCGCTTAAATCACGTCTTCCTCAAAATTATTTTACTAGTTCGCGCCTCGTGGTAAGAATTGGCAGCATCTACTGAGTTAAACGTAAGAATGTTAATGTCTTTTATTAACGTAATACGACAAGTTAAGATCTTTAAAAGTATTTTCTCGTCGAGAAAGCTTCCAAACCAATAGGTATTTTTGTTCTGGGTTTGTAGGTGTGTAAGTTACCCGTAGGAAATTCCTTCGAGAAGCTTCATATGAACTCAGATATATGTGACTTTTAGAAACCCGTACTTTCACTGTGCATCGTCGTTGTCTTGAATGGACGTGAGTTAAGGCGATCAGTAAATATAAGTGATAGGCCTCGAACATGACGAGTTCGATTAGAAAATAATAATAACAAATGATTTCAATTAAAGAATAAACAGATAACAAACTTTATGTGATATAATTATCATTTATTAAAGTTCTAATTAATAAGGAACGAGACATTATAAGTAAAGCACATATTGCGTATAGAAATAAAGATTACGGATATGACTCTGTTATGTAATATAGCAAATAGCGACACAACGTGGGGCATTTATATCAAAATAATACGAAGTGTAATAAATGACTTCCAATGAGGGAAGGAACGCGAAAAGTGTACTAATAGCAATTCCAACAAGGGGGCTGAAAGAAACGTAAAGTGTAACAAACTACCTTGATGATATCTGCGTTTACACAAATCATTTTGATGACCATTTGCGTCATGTTGAGGTAGTGGGGTTGAGTGCGCCCTGCGCGAGCTGGGATGACTTTGTACACCCGGAGATAGTCACATGGGCGAAGAGATCTATCCCATATCTTGGCTATATCATTTCTGAGGGTAACCTGCTCGTTGGACCCGATCGGTAAGCCTATCTTGTATTTTCCCGCCCCAAAAAACAAAAAAGGGTATTACGTTTCTAGGTTGTGCGCTACTACGCTATTCATCCCAACTTCTCTGACTTAGCCAACCCCCTGTAAACCCTCGAAGAAAAAGATGCCACCTTTATTTTGGGTTCTGCCCAACAGCAGGCTTTGTTGCGCTTAAGCGCCCACCTTAGTGTAGCCAGCCGTGCTACGCATGCCTGAACTTTTTCTCTGCCTTTCCAACTACATGTTATGCCTCCTCTGTAGCGCTAGGGCGGGTCTCTCTCAAACGACATCGAGGAAGAGACTTTAGCCTTCGCCAGCAGAACTTTAGCCCTGCCGAAAGAAAAGTATAGCCATATAGGAAAAGGACTGTCTCAGCTGTATCTCGGCATCGACAAGTTTTTTTCGCTGACATATCTAGAGCTTTCGCCATTTTGAGTTGTACACTGACAACATGGCCCTCAGCTTGATGTGAATCACCCGAAACAACTAGGAAAATGGAACGGTGGTTTGGAAGCTATCCAGGTTTAAGTTTATAAACATCACGTTGATGGGAAGCTTAATGTTGTCGCTGACGCTTTTGTCTAGGATGTGTTGATGATAAGGAACCTGTAGGAGAATGTAAGAGAGGATGGCTCGTTATTTGTTATCCATTACGATTCCGAATGCCTTTTATCTCATCAAAGACCATCAGTTGATGGTTCCGTGTTTGCATACAGATCGTTGAACAGGCAATCAAGGCGTGGAGAGAAGGATTGGCTACGAGATTTTAAAGACCTCTTAGTAGATTCGTGTCAAGGGTAGATAAGATATTTTGTGCCCAGAGAAACTTAGGCCTATGTTACTTAATTATTCCAAGACTCCCTTTTTGGCAGGCCATTGCGGTGTCCTTAAGACCGAACGCAACACCTTCTAAGGGAAATTTTTTTATTTGCCCTTAATGCCTATAGACGTAAGATTGTGTGCGCAAATGTTAGCCGTGTCAATTGGCCAAACCGGCGCGTAATTCTAAAATAGGTTTCACTCCGCGGATGTTGCTAAGCATACCGTGGGAGAAAGTTTTTTGTTGATTTCGTCGGCCCCCTTACCCGCACTAACCAAAGGGAACACTCTATACTCGTTGCCATGGACGTCCTTCTCTAAATTCGTCCATACTCAACCCCATAAGAACGATGGAATGCCAGGACGACTGTTCATGCTCTGTGCAGGCGTGTTTGGGCGATTTTTAGTGACCCCAAGGGTCCTATGTAAGTGCTAATGACCGTGTTTTCCGTTCTAAAAGCTATTCGAGATATGTGTTTTTTCGTGGGGGATAAGACACGTTACCAACTAAGCCCGTAACAACCCCATCGCCTAACCATGTAGAAAGGGTTAAATCGTAACCTAAACGTTGACTTGGAACTACTTTCACCACCTGGATCACACCCACTGGACCAGACTTAGACGTTATGAAACATAGTCTTTTAAACGCCGCTTCCATGAGTCAGTCAAACCACTCCTTCCTCTATCCTCCTCAATAGGGTACCAGAAACCACTCCATATATTTTTAACTGGTATATTGACCCACTCCTTAATGACTCAGGTGATTGTTCTAATGAAATAGAAATTGAGGTAGCTTTTCTAACCTCCTGAAGCCCAAAGGAAGGATGCCGCCACCTATACCGAGGCGTACCCTGTCCCATTTAAACTTGGGGACGTTGTTGTGTGCAAGTGTTTTTCCTCATAAGCTCAGCTGCTGAAAAGTCTTCGGCGAAAGATGGCGTATAAGTGGAGTTGGTCCCTGGTCAATTGAAAGATTTCTACACCGGTTTCGGTATTGTTAAAAGAAGTATCCGACCATACTTTGACACGCAAGCACATGTCAGCCACCTGAAGGCTGGCAGGAAATGAGTCAATGACCCCGTTGCTGTGTGTCCGTCTGTTTGCTTAAGTGTACCTTTGTGATTTAATTTTTGCGTTCGTAAGTGCATGTTTCTAGGTATCTATATTGTTGATATATAACTTTATATAAGGGAAGGGGTACCACCCCCTGGTATTGTTAGGATAAATTTGTAGTACTGTAGGGCCTAAGTATGACTTTGGGCAGAAACTTGTGTTGGACTGTTTTATAATAAAGCGTGTGTCGGGTCCAAAGTACATGGTGCAGAACGTTCCGCCCACCGTACCGACAACCTCTAAGTGCGTGTGAACGGCAAAACACCACCTTTTCTCAATCGTGGAAATCCGTTCCGCTAAACAGAGTTTGTGGGTAATCATCTGTACCGGTCTGGTTAGACAATGTTAATGCTACGAAACTGCCACAGTATCTTCAAGGATGGCTGCGCTATACTGATAAACTTTACAATTGATTGGTGTTCACCGTGTAAACTTTTGTTCTCAGAGACTTCACCTTATTCGGCCTTCCGTCTCCCCCCTTTTTCTGCCCTGGCCTTTCCTTCCCGTTTTAATACACCGCCTTTGTTCCTGAACACTCATCGGCAGTCAAAAGATCGCCCACTGGCGTGGCGATTGAAGCTCCCTGGTGGTTAAAAGCGGGCCAACCTACACATATCTGTCTCCCTGTCAACCCGGGATACGGTGTGTTTGGAGTGAGCGTGTGAAGCAGAGGTCACCCCCGGAGTCCAGTTATTCGTCATCTCCCGAACCTGCATCTGGCCACCTAGCTTGGCCTCAAGGAGAGGACCGAGCCGCCACCCACCCTCTAGTCACGGAGAACATCAGAGGAAGGCGCCTCCCCGTGTCTTCACCAAAGCTATAAGGACGTCCTTGTCTCCGTCCAAGGGGGGACAATTGTGACTTATCACAGACATAAGCAAACAATGACGATCTGGCTCACCTGATCTGGTCCCCTTTGACTGGGCCTGGATCTCGACTAATCATGAAACACACAAATAGTTGACAGCGCACTCAACTCCCACTCAATCACGCGGCCGTACTGACCGCCCGTGCTCGAGGCCAGATTAGGAGCAACGACTCGGACAATTGAAACATCAAGATGCGCTAACCCGTATGCCGCCGACGGTTTGTTCGATGAAACAAGACTCATCCACCGCGCGTGATTTGAAATTATCACGAGAAATACTCAGATTTCTGTCAAGCAACGTACACAACCCCACTCCCTTCGTCCCATGTGATCCCGCCGTTTGTGAACACGTGATTTACTTTGTTTCAGTATTAACTCTGACTGTGTAGTGATGTCACTCATTTCTCTGCACTCGATTAGGTGAGACACTTGTCTTAGATTTAGACGTAGGTCGTTGTTCGACGTTTTCTAAATTATGTTTTTGGGTCAATTGTTCAAGAAGTTAAGTTCAACTTTAAATATAATCATGATTACTAATAGCTATATTTCTCTGAGACTGCAGGATTGCCTGTCAGCCATTTGTTATTATGCGCTAGCTTTTATCGTTGTAATAACGTTGTGACCGCCCACGGACGTTGGAACTTTAGCATTAGATGCGCCTCATGGGCGCTAATGGAACTTTAGCATGTCGCCATCTTGGTGCTAATTATTTCTGTTTAACGTGTAACTTAATTTTAAAATAGTTGTTCTGCTTGCTAAAAGTTTAAAGGTTGTTACGATTGTGATTCTTTTTAAAGGTTTACTCAAACTCGGGGGGGCGCGAGCCCGTGCACCCAGCACATTGGTTATTAACAATAATAATAATTAGATTGAAGCTAATTTGATTGGGATCTATTGTAACAGGTTAGTTTTTAGGTAAATCATTTTCTCTGTCGCGCCTTACAAAGGCATCATTATAAAACTCATACTTATGTCAATAAAGTGTCGTCATCGCCAGTCGTGAGACTATAAAATATTATTGTATTTAACTTCTGCTAGTTATCGCCTTCTGCGAGGGTCAATTTAATTCAGTACTACGTTGGTATTTATCATTCTGTTTTCTCTAACGACTTGGGGTCTTGTCCCTTTATTTATTGTTTACCTTTCGGCCCTTATCGGCCATCACTCGACTTTCCTAGAGGTGCCATTCGCTCTTGTATGTCTGCTATTTGTTGTAGAATAAAATAAGACTCTCTGTAACTGACCAGCCTTTTATTTATTGAAATTTGGAACCTATCAAATCATATGAATGGGGGGGGGTTACATAGGAAAGTACCTCTAAAGAAATAGTATAAGGAATATTAATCACAAAAAAAATTAGATTTCAGTTTTTGAAGAAAACCAATGAGCTCCAAACTTTAAAATCATTAAACTTCAAACTGAAAAATATATAAAATTGAGTTAGTTCACTCTGGCTGCAGGCCATCCATATATAATATTTATCCACATGTTTCTAGTTTCTACATTCACAACACGTGTTTTAGTTTCATACCCGTGCGAATTATATATGGCGAAACCAATTTACATACAAGAAAGGGGGGATTTGGTATATTTGTTTTTTATTTTTTAAATAGTTTTTTTTACCTAAAATTTTAAAATTTAAAAAAAATAGTTTTTCAATAAACAAAATTTATATTTTTCCGCCCTTTTCCCCTTTCCCGATATTTAAAAACGGGAGCCGGGAATATTGAATTTTAAATTTTTGTAAATAACAAAGGCCTATCCAAAAACAAAGGGTTTGGGGGGGGAAATTTGTGGGGGGGGGGGTTAGGGTTTAAACTTATATTTTAAAGGTTTTTTGTTTTTGGGGGAAAAAAATTTCCTTTTTTTTTTTTTTTTGGGGTATTTTATTTGGGGGGGGTTTTTTGAAAATTTTGGGGGAAAAGGAACGGGAAAACGGGGGAAATTTCTTTTTTTAAAAAACATTTTTTTTAAGTTTAAATAAAAAAAAATTTAAAAAATTTTTTTTTGTTACAAAATTTTTAGAGTGAAATTTTAAATTTGTATTTTTTTAACCCAAACATTTTTTAGTTCTTTAAAAAAACATTATTTTAAATTGATTTCCTTTTTTTTTTTCACATGGGTGTGCCTACCAATCAATCAAAATTTTTCTTAAAATGACAATTTGTATGCAAAAAGTTTGACTAAAAATTTAACATCATAAGCCCCAAATTCCCAAAACCAAATCAGCTTTTTAAAAAAACACTTAATTAGAAAAAAAAGGAAAAGGGTTAAGAGACATCATCATCAACTTCAAGCCAACGGGATTTTGAAGCTGTTGTTTCACCAAGGCATTGGCCCCCCTTCTGGGGGGACATAGACAACTAGAAATGTGTCTTGGATTTGGGAAAAAACGATTCTGACGAGTGGGGGGGAGGGGTTGAAAAAAGAAAAAAACCTTTAACCAATTAATCATTCGCCAAAAAATTGTGTAAAACCTTATTTGTTATTTTAAATTTCCTTTGACCCTGAAACCCGCTCTTTTAAGGAGATCCTAAAATCCTGTCTTTTTTTATTTTGTTCCTTTTGCGGGTTGAAAAAAATTTTTTTCGCCCTTTTTTTTGGTTTAAATTATTAAATTTTTTAAAATAAATATTTCTTGCTTTTATAATTATTTTTTGGTTTTCATAAGATAAACAGATTTTGAAAAGGCCCCTCTCAGGAAAAAAAAAAAGGGTTTTAAAGGGGAAATTTCCAATCCCCAAGTGAATTTTTAGCTATTTTTTTCTTTAAACCCCAGGGGTCAAAGAAACCATGATGGTGTGATGGTTTTATTTTTTTTAAATAAGGGGTTTTTAAGGTCAGAGTTTTGGGGCCTACAGATTCAGTTGCCCCTGGTTCGTGGCTCCAGAAAACTTTAAAAGGGGGGGGCCAGAGGAGGGGTGGGGGTTTCAACATATAAGGGAAAAAAAAAAAGGGGTTTTTGAAAAAAAAACCCGGGGGTTGAAACTTTTTTCTAGGGGGGCCGTTGAAAGGGCTTCATGGGTATCAAACATTTCCGTATCTTGTAAAATTTCCCTGTACCACTCAAGCAGAATTTGTTTTTTTTTTTTCCCGGCCCAAATTATAAAATAAATTTTTAAAGATCCCTTGAAGAGTGTGCCCTCTTTTTCTAGGTTTTATTTAAGTTTTTTTAAAATTTTTAAAGAGTAGCGGTATGTTATAGTATTTTTAGTTCCCTTTTTTGTGAAGCAGGCAAAGATGAAGTGGCCTTTAAACTAGGTTAAACCCCTAAGAGCTACTTTTAAAAAAAACAGCCCCTTAACCCAAACTCTAGATTCGGGGGTCAGGGTTTTTAAAACCAGAGCGAAAATTGTAAAAAAGAGAAAAAATTATTTTAAAATAATAAAAATCTTAGATAAACCCAGAACCTCTTCTTTTTTTTAAAACCAACCCTTTATAATTTTTTTTAGCAAATTATTCATTTTTAAACAAAACAATTTCGAAACATTGTTAAAATGTGTTTTTTTTTCCCAAATTTCTATGTATTATTGTGGAAAATGGAAGAAAAACCAGACCAAAAAAGACCACCCCGAAAAGGGCTGGGGGGGGCCCCCCTTTTCCTTCCTTTTTTTCCCCCACCCCCTTCTCTCTAAACCCCTTTAATTCTTTTTTCCCTTTTATTTTGGGGTATCCCCTTTTAAACCCTTTCCCAAAACAGTTTTCTTTTCGCCCAATAGATTCCCCTTTCCCCTGTTCCATATAATCTTCCGGGATTTTTAATGTCTGGCAATTTTTTTAAAATAAATACCCCAAATTTCATTTAGTATAAAGGGGGAAAATCTAACGGTCCATATTTGATCACGGGTGATCCTCCAACCTCCCAAAACCTCTCATTTTCTTTTCTTAAAACAAAACTAGATTTAAAAAGGCTTTAGCCTTCACCTCCACAGCTTATTTGTTTTTTAATCAAATTTTTCCCCCTAAAAAAAAGGGCATTTTAAAAAAGGGGCCAGCTTTTTGGCTCCAAGCAATCCCAAAAAAGCAGCCAGTTTTTTAATGAGCAAGATTTCACTTTTGTTCCTTGCAAAAACTAATGGTTTGGGGGATAAACCTTTCCCAATGATTTTTTTAAAAAAAATATTTTCTTTTTTCTACACCCTTTTCAAACCCTCCCCACTAAAAAAAAACAGTGATTTGGGAATTGGGAACAAAAAATGATGCAGTGGAATCTACAATGAAAAAGAAACTAAACAAAATATTGCTTGGGCCGCTTCTTTTTCGAGATACTAAGAAATCCCGATCAAAAAAAAACTACCATTATACTTCCCGCAGGGAACATTTGCATTCCACAAACTCTTGTTTTGCTGTTAGAGTCCACAATTTTTCCCTTTTTGATACCCCCAATCTGAAATCCCAAGGTGTGAAAATTTGAGAAAAACGCACAAGCCCCTGCAGCAGACCCATTGCGCCCAAACAATCGCCTGGGTAATTTTATTCAAAAAGTGAAACCCACTGAATGTCCAATGTCATGTGCACCATTCTGAAACAATCATATGGCCAGCCGCGTTGCCAGGGGGTTGTCGTCCATTGGCTAGGGGAAAAAATTTTTTTAGAAAGTGTTGGGAATTGTCACTTTGTAATCAGGGAGGGATTTCATACAGCCTTTGTAGAATAAAACACCCACAACTCCCCCCCCAAATTTTATGGGGGAAATTGGGTATTGGAAAAGGACCTCCAGGGTGTCATTTGGATTAGTTCCCAAAAAAAGTTTTAGTTGTTGGGTATTGCCAATTTCAATTTCCCGTTAATTTTTA
>JBCFYV010004380.1:0-44891 GCA_039000515.1 Timema cristinae | reverse complement strand
ATAGAAAAATAGATGTACTTCGTACAACAAGTACATACTATTTAGATGGTACGTATATAGGTAAGTTGTTCTGCTTAAGCCCGTAAAGGTTCTAGGCCCAAAACAGTATATGTTTTGCACTATGAAAATAGAAACAATTAAAAGGTAATTTGACATTTGTCATATTTGATGTACGCCAATAAATATAAAATTAGATGTACCCAGCATACAAATTTGTAAGAAAGCTTCGCAATTTTTTCGATACAGCTGATATTTGTGGAGTTGGTGGGCGAAATTCCAAAAAATTGTAAGGGATCACTTTTCCATATATTATTATTTTTAATAACGATACCATGTATGTATAAGTGTCCAGCAGTTTCCTATTCTAAGTAAAATTTATTTGTTTCAGAAAAAGACAGACGGGAATGGGAAAGCATTGCCATTACTGTGAAACAAAGTAATTTTAATGTACTATTGTCTCAATATAGTTGATTTTGAGGAAAGAAAAGATGTTTTATTTGTATGTTGTCTTGACAAACCCTGAATTTTTAATTTTGTGTAACTCACTAATTGGAGTTCATTGTGGAATTTGTAATATTGATGATCACATAGTGTTTGTTTTATTATCTAAATAAATGATGCCACCCAAACGAAAAGCCACCGTTCGGGCAGGACAACTCTGTCGGGTCCACTAGTATTATATAAATAGTCACGCACTAAATAGTTTCACACGGAGTTTTTGAGAAGTTTATATTCAAACAAACTAGAGCACGCGAGGTTCGCCTAGCTGTGATATAGATAGGTTTTCAACGTACACATTGTGTAGAGTAACACATGGCAGGTGCAACAGGGTTAGCTGTTGGAATGTGGCTAATGGCAAGGAGTAACAAATTCCGAGAAATCTGCAGGTACGTGGATTAGAGCGGGATGTGGGGGGGATAACCAGTAAACGGTACCTAACAATGAGCAGTGTTACTGAGCGAAAATAGAAAATAGTGGAATATTAAACATTTCTTCTACATGCGGTTTTTTAATATATGGAAGAGAGAATGTTTTGCAATTAAAATGGGTCTGATATGATACCTTTAATTTGCATTTGTAAATTTTATCTAAGCCCTGGATTTTCTGAGAGTATTTCCTGATTTTTCCACATCACATCTAATAATTGTTATATTTGTTTTTCATTAATAATGACATCTCAAACTTTTTTCCTCTATTTTATTCCAAGGAATGCCATCCTCATCAAATTCTGACAAGTTACATAGGAGTTAGTCATGTGAACTGCACATGTAATAATGGCAAGCACTTTCTGTGATGTGGGACCGTAAGATTCGGATGGACACCTACTATATAAGAACGATAAAGTTGTGCCGGCTATTGCTTAAAAAATATGCATAGTAACAACATGCGGTTTTTTGCATTGCATTAAACTTGTAAATTTAAAATGAACTATATTAATAAAAAAAAAGTTACAAAATAGTATTTACTTTTTTACAATAAGACTAATTTCAATTAAATATCTACTTTAATACAAGATATATAATTTTATTTAAAAATAAATAAAACTTTAAATACAAAATGATTTCAAAATTAAGGATTTTGCTCTGACAAGTAAGAGGATTTTCTACATACAAGACAGTCAAATTATAATGCATCAGACTAGTAACTTGACACTATGGGGATGGACGGGGTAAAAAGTAGAGACAAGACGAAGAGACAAATAATTGTTTGTTGTTGTTAAAAGGTTTATTTATGAAATGTCAGATTTAATAAATTAAAATGGTCCACTAGTGGAAGCTGTGTACCAAATTCAACCATCTAGATAGTGGGAAGTGAGTTAAATAAGGACTCTGGTCCACGCAAACAACGGCCATTTCCTGAATGCATAAACAATTTGGTCATAAAAACAATTGATATAACATTTCTCATCATACATTATCCTTAGACTATGTCACTGCATTTTATATAATAGGCCTCTATAAGAACAACTTGTTTAATGTATTAGTGTATAAATGTAACATGGTCCCCAAAGTAGAATAAAACAAGTAACCAGTGAGTGTTACGTCCCCACCCCTTACGCTCCCCAAGACTTCATGACCTTGATAGCTAGTGTGGGTGGAGGGGGTCTACGTTCCTTCGTTGAGGATATGACTTTCATGTTTAATTTTTTCACACTTCATTTAATTTATCATTCATTATTTCTCCTTCACTCTAACCAAGCCATGCCCTCCTAATGAACTTGCATTTACTGTCTTTTTATTTTATTTCATTTCATATAATTAGTTTTGAGTTACTTTAATTATAGTGTTTTTACGTAAAAGGCCTCTTATGGTCGACACGTAGTTAAAACATCATAATAATAATAGTTATTTAAACATTCTATGGTAAGTTTTCTAACAATAAAGTATAGTTGAAATATGTTACTATAATGCCAACTATGCTTCATTATTTAAACAACTTTTGCCAGGGTCTTTGGTACCTTCTATTCTTTCCTCCATCATTGCTCATTTAATCACAGGTTGAAAATTTACCAGTTGAGGAGAGAAGTAACAAACAAATTATGTTTTTACTATGGAATCTGAAGAAAAAAATACGTTGTTTAAAATAGTAATGTTTTTTTTAGTCTATAAACAATGTTTCAGTATGCTCATTTAACTTATCCAAATGAATGGTTTTTTTTTAAAAGTTAGATTACTTAATCTAGTATTGAATAACACTATACCCGCCTCGGTGGCGTAGTTGGCTAACGCGCTAGTCGTGTTGAGCTCAACCGCCAAGGACGGGGAGATTGAGGTTCGAATCTCGGTCGGGTGAACTGAGGGTGGCTTTTCCTAAATGGTTTTCCATTCTCCCTCCACGCAAATGTGGGTTCACTTCCTCTAATTCAACCTTCACAATTCCCAATCCATTAGCGTAATTTAGTACTTCAAGCGTATAAACCGAACGGGTAGTAAAGACGCGGTGCTAAATAATAACCCTATTATTTGAACTATCGGTTTTATTTCATGTTTTTGAAACAGTTTGAATGAAAAGTAGCTAAAGTATTGTCAGATTATTGCTTATTCTTTTTACAAAATAGATATTTGAAGTAGTCCATTTAACAATTTCAAAATTCCCCACTCCTCCCTCTTTAACATCTACAAATACTAAAAGTGATTATTTAACGTACAGTTTCAATTCTAAAATATGTTAGAGTATACGAACTTTAATTTGATACTGGCTAAACCAGGATACACACGCAACTTCCTTTTTAAATCATTGTTATTACTATGATAATATCGTGACTTTAGCGTTAGTACGTATAGCCCGAATGTGGTAGTAAGACAATGGTGCTAATAATGGTAATGATATACAGTGGGTAATATATAAACTAAATAAAAATGTCACTATTTATTATAAATAATTATTTCCCTGGGTAACTCAAAAAAATTGTACTTAGGAATTGGGAGCCCTCTGTCCTTTGACTGGGATGACATTCTAATAAAACACCGAGATTGCGGCTCGAAACTCCACACTACTCCTTAGAGCAAGGTGGGCAAATTTCTGCTCCCGAGGACCACATGGACATCTGTGAGGTCTCTAGCTGGCCGCATGTAACAAACGTCTAAATTAACTAAATAATGAACTTTATTTTCAACGCAAAATTGCATATATTAGTCTATAACCATATAGCTTTGATACAAAAAGTAGCAAATAAAATCTTATGTCATAACAAATAAAACTAAATATGTTATGTACTCATGTTGATACTTAGCCTACCAAATGTTGATTAATAACTACTCAAATTGCTATCGTTAATGGAATTTATGCAACTGTCCAAAATCTGCACGATTTGTTGAAGTCAGGATTCAGCTGGTTCGTCCTAATTCGCAAAACACTTTGTAGATTTGAGTATGTTAAGAGAGACCTATTCTTTGCTTTGTTAATGTTCACGCATGAGAAAGTCTGTTCACAAATATAGTAGAAGCAAATAACACAAACATCTTTCTGGCAAACGTTTTCAAATTACCAAACTTTTCTCTACAAGTGATGCATACAATTCAGTTAGTTTCATATTCTTAAAAGTCCCCTTCAGAGCATTGTCTGCTTGAAGATTGATTAAATCAAACTAGAACTCATTTGATTTGCTCTTACACATGGAACATTATAATGGAGCTTGCTCACTTGTTCAAATGTCTAAAAACATGCACTGATTATCTATTTAATTTGACATTTTTGTTAGTAAAATCACAACAATTTTACAATTGCGTGCGGCCCTCAAGCGGCCCGTAGTTTATACACCGCTGCCTTAGAGAGCATCATCATGATAGCTTTTCTTTGGTTTGATAGTAAGCAACAAAATTGAAAGGATTAGGGGTTTTGGTAGCGCCTGGAGTAATGACACTCCGAAAGGGGAAGAGAGAGTATTAGAGGGAGAGAGAGGGTTGGGTTTTGTTACTGCCATAGCTACAGACAGCGCAAGCTCCGGTGAGGTGTTAGCACATGGTACTACTTGGAGTAGAGTTTTTGCCAAACCTCGAGATGTCCACCCCAATCTTAATGATGACCCCCACAATATGTCAATGTGTGTAGTGCCGCACGCCTAACTCCTATTCAACCTGTTGTACACAATGCTTGCACAGGTTTGCTTTTCTGGTGCTGTGTGCCGAAACTTTGAACACAAATTAATGGTATTACATAGATTTCCGTATATAAGTGCCTAGTATTTTATATTTCTTAGGTTCAAACAAACTATATGTGCAATTTGGGCTATGATTTCCGGACGCCTGTATATTTGTGTGTGATATGTAAAAATGGGGGGTGAAAGGAAAATAAGGACGTTTATTCAATAAGTTTCAAAAAAACACACATATTTACTATATTATACTTTTTACTTATAAATAAAATCCCTTTTAAAATGATAAGACTCCAAAAAAATTGAGATGTCGCATCAGTTTATTGATGACCAGCATTCCAATCATAAAATAAAAAATAAATAGTAATAATTATCTATAATTAAAAATGTATAATATATAAGAATTAAAACAACCAATCGCAAAATTTGTTTACATCTAAAGTTTTCAATAAAATATAAATGTTGTAGTTATATTTAGATCCTTATCAAGGGATCGTATAACTGCGACTTTGACAAAAACCTACAACCGGGATTACAGAACGTCATGCCAAGTTATTTATATGAGTGAAAGCAAACGTTTACGACCAAATCACTGTCATGGCCATGGTCTCACGTGGTAAAGTTTTGTTTGAAAATATACTTTTTATGTGGTCAACATTAATTACACCCACTTTGGTGGCCGCATGGTTAAGGCGCTAAAGACTGATGATGACAGTGGGATCAAGGTTCGAATTTCGGTTAGTGCACTGAAGATTTTTTACCAAAATTGTTTTTTCACTTTCCCAACCAGCAAATGCGGGCTCAATTCCTCTAAATGTAACCTTACTAATCGTTAAAACCAAAACGTAATTAGTAGGTAAGTGGAAAACCGAACGGGCAATAAGACGTGGTACTAAAAAATGTGGTTATATTTTATATTATTTATGGGTACTGATACTAATCTCTCGAAAGTGAGAGTTACATGACTTGATACATGAATGTATGAAAATAGTTTAAGTAGAACTAAAAAATGTTTCTTCCTATCTGAATCCGACTGTGATAAGGCCACCAAAGTGTATAACAAGCTTGTGCTCTGACATCTTGGTCGCGTAGTTATAATTGTGGTAGCCAATTCGCAAGTATGACAGTGCTAAAGTGTGGTTTGTATCTTACAGCATCCGTGGTCCTGCATTCTTCTTATGCTGGGCTCCATTTCACACGCAGCGTCTAATGTACATCTACCCAAGGAATCCCCTTACTTAAGGAGATCAACGAGTGATGTACTACCATCACAGGCATCCTCTACTACGTCTCATCCACAGTCAACCCTATCCTCTACAACGTGATGTCAGCCAAGTACAGGGTAAGCCTTCCGTAAGACGTTGTGTCTGTGCATGCTGGGACCCCCCAACAACGACGATGACACCCTCTCGAAGGAAGTATCCCTCTACCGGGTGAAACCAGTACTCTCAAGTCTAACGGGTCGTAATGAGTCGTACCCGGTCCTTTCGTAGCTCAACCTCTCCATAAATCACCCGAAGACTTAGATTACTTTTTCGGGACCCTCAAATTTTTCCCTATTTGATCATTTAAAGGGCCATCGGGGCTCCGTTTTCGGGAAAAAAAAAGAACGCCAAAAACATCTGCGAGAGTATCAAGACGAGTGAGAAAGAAGATCAAACCAAAAACTCCTTGGGCTACACCAGCACCCGGGACACATAATTCTAAAACCCCCTCATCCCAATTCAAAATCACCCGCTGAAAAAAAAACGACCAACGACTTCACACCCAATCAAAACAAAGGGTTCTTCAGCCTCAGATTTAGTCGTTGTCAGGGAAGGGGTTGTCAAACAGTAGGCAAAGTTTTTCGTGGCATCCACGTTAACAAAAATTTGGGACAAAGGGTAGGGTGAATCTAGCTTCAAGGAGGACAGTGACCAAAAGGTTCAAACAACACAAACATGACATCTCACACGCAAAAAAGTGAAATTTGTGTGGGACACAGCGGGAAAGGGGGGGAAAGGGGAGACATTTTATAGCGGGGCAAGTGTTAAAACCCATTTTGAGAAAACTAAGCGCCCCCAAATTTTTTTAAAGGGGCAAAACCTCGAAAGTAAACATTATGGTTTTTCAGCATTCTGTCCGCGTGGAAATAATTTTTAA
The DNA here is from genome assembly GCA_039000515.1 of Timema cristinae. Lineage (NCBI taxonomy): Eukaryota > Metazoa > Arthropoda > Insecta > Phasmatodea > Timematidae > Timema > Timema cristinae. Next base: position 38,155 of record JBCFYV010004380.1, on the reverse strand, counting down.
GTTTGGCTTATTTGGGTTTTCGGTGAAAATTGGGTTTAAAACCCTGCGGGTGCCCCAAGGGAAATTTTTTCCTGACTCCCCCTCTTTTACGTAAATGCGAAATCTTTTTTTTAAATTTCCCTACCTTTCACACCATAGCCCCCACTGGAGTTAAAAAAATGTAAAAACCTGGATGGGAAATAAACAAGGAGCAAAATGACCGGGCAAAATTCCACTCAATCATAAATAAAAATTAAAAACATTTTGGGAAACAATATTTTTAATATCAAAATTTTTTAAAGGTGTAAAAACAGAAAGGAATTTAAAAAGACAATGTGATTTAAAAAAACTCCTTTTTAAACCCAACAATTAGCATAATTTTTAAAAAAAAAATACTATGTTTAAAAAGGGGTGAGATTGAATAAAAATAAACTTTTTAATTTATTGGGAAAAAATCACTTCTCTTTTATAAAACTTAATATTTTTAGGGATAATATTTCCATATTCCCAAAATTTTTTTAAACAACATTTGTCTAACTTAATGGGGGACACCTCCTACAGAAATAGCATCGAATCTACAGTTTATGAGGGGCAAACTTACGGGGCAATGAACGTGTTCACACCCTTTTAGAATGTTCACGATATTTAAAAGTGATTTTCTAAAGTTTTTCTAGAATAAAAAGTTTCCCTTTGTGGGGTGGGTAAATGCTGCCCCCGGGTTTAACAGAGCCCATTTAAACCCTTCTTTTATATGTTTTTTCCCTTTTTTGACCCATCAAACATTTTGCTCTTTATTACATACCCAACGTGGGGAAAGTATTTATTTGAACCTAACCAAAAGTTTGCCTTAGGGAAAAGGGTTTAAAAAATTCACAGGTAAAATTTTAACAAACCTTTTTAACCCGGTAAATCCCACGATAAAAGAGGTTGGGGGTCGCGGGTTTAATTGATTATGAAAGGGAAAAAAAAATTTTTTTGGTAATTTTGCAAACTTTCATTTAAGATTAATAAAATTTTAAAAAAAAATTAAAGAAAAGGGGGAAAATCAATAATATTTTAGCGATGTTTATCGCAAAATCCCTTTCATTTATGAGAGTAAAGCAAATTTTTGAATCAAGCTAAGCCCCTTTTTCAAATAAATTTGGGAATTTTTTTCAGGTTTATACAAAAATTTCTGGGCATTAGGGTGGTGTTACCGGTTTTGAAAAATCCGAACGCTAAACCCCTATGAAATACCGCAGTGTGGGGAAAGGGTTTTTCCAGTTGGGGGATGCCCTTTTATTTCCACTTCTTTTTTTTTTTTCAAAAAGTTTTCTTTTACCTGTTTAAATTTTCGCTTTTTTGATGTTTACTATAAACGGGTATCCCCAGTAAGGGAAACATTTTTTTAAAACTAATTAATAAATCCTATTTGCGTGGAACAATAGTTGGAAACGATTTAGGAAAACACCTTTCCTCAATATACCCAACCGGTAGTCACCCCCGGGCTCTCCATCATCGACGGGTAGAGTAAAACCCTTTAAATTTTTTTGGGCCAATGAAGCGGATAGTGATTATTTTTAACTACTACGTCCGATTTTAATTTTTTTGACCATAAACCCAAATTTAGGGAAATCCTATTTTTACAAGGGTCCAACTAAGATAGTTGGATGCTGAAAAAAACGGGTGCATATGAAGAAAACGTTAAAAATTCAACAACAGTTTCCATTAATAAAAATTTTTCATGGAAAAAGCCTAAAAATGAGTTGATTTTTAAATTTATGTGTAAAAAAAATTTTTCTTTTTTTTCTTGTTACAAAAACCTAATGAAATTTTTAAACCCCAATTACTGCTAGTTAAATTTAAAAAAACAATCTAAAAAAAAAAATTTTCACCATATTAAAGGTGTTATTTCCAAAATGTCATTTTTAAATTTTACAAAAATGAACTATATATCTTTTTGAGATTACTAGAAATATTTTAAACAAAAAAGGGCTACTAAAAACTTTTTAAAAAAGTGTTTTAAAATAATGCAAACAATTTGTGAAACCCAAAAATTGTTCATAAAATTTAATCACATACAAATTTTACAAATTTTTGACTTAAATTTGTAGTAAATAACAAGCCCTTTCTCAAAAATTGTGAAATTTTTATTTTAATACGGGGGCGTTCTCCTTAATGAAATCCCACAAAAATAGGGAAATTTAAAAAAAAATTTTAATCGCTATAAAACAATAATTTTTTAAATTTCTAACATCAAAACATTTGTTGCCGTTTTTAATTTTTTTCTATATAGATTAATTTTCCAAGAAAATAAAAATTTAGTCTAGATGTGGGGTGAACCCTGAAATCAATGTTTTTATAGAAAACTTTTACCCCAAATCGACCGTATACTCACCCCGGGGTTCACTGCACTTTTTATTTTTCATTACATCTTTTGGGTCCCCCACAATAATATAAAAAAAATTATTTTTTCAACCAAAAAACCCCAGTTTAGAATAAAATTTGAACCAATTTTTTACAAAAAAAGGGATTTCAAAATTTTTCTCAAAACCCCGTAAAATTTACTGGGGAGGGTTTTTTACTAAATGGCCCTCCCAAACTTTTTATCCCTGAAAATGGGGGTACAGCTTCCTTAATTCCTCACCCACAAACCTAAAAAAAAAAAATAGGGGGATACTTAAATAATTGTAAGACGCGGGTGTACTAAATGACATTGAAAAAACCCCCCCTATACACAAATTTCCGCAGGGGGGCTTTGAACGCCCCAAATTGAATCACAACTGATCAAATTAAATTCAAAAAAAAATTCATGATTATACATCAGGGAAAAATTTTTTTTTTTCCCCTAAGACAAATCAAAAAAAGGGACGTGTAAAAATTGTTACATACTCAAAACCAAGAGAAACTTACCAAAATTACTCGTAAACCCGTTTTTGGTTCGGCAATGTTAAAATTTTTTAATCAAACACGTTGCGTTAATACACAATGCATAAAACCCCTTTTTACGGTTTAATTCCGTTTATAAATAATGCGAAATACCCCCTTTATGGTAAAAGCATTTACAACCAGGAGGGCCAAAAAAAAAAATAAAAAAAAATTTTTTTAAAAGGGCTATTGATGAACAGATAAAAATATTTATCCGGGTTCCAAACGTTAGTTTGAATACATGTTTAATCCAAAAATGGGCAAAAAAAAACTTTTTTTTAAAACAAATAGGGTGTATTAATATTTTAAATGTGACTAGTAACTAAAAAACAAAGTCAAAATTTTAATTTGATTTAGGTTATTTTCTACCGTTTTCTTTTTTACACGCCCCGAGACAGCCGCATTTAATAACCTACTAACCGTTAAAGGGGTGGGACGGGGTACAAATTATGAGCCGTAAAACCCCAACTTATCACCAGAAAGTTTTTAAGTAAAAAATCCCGCAATTTCAGTGGCAGGTCATCAATGGGGAAAGGGGGATCTAGAACCGCGTTCAAAATAGACTGGCAAAAAAAACCACTGGGAAACCCAGACGGGGGTAAAAAAATTTAAAATTTGGAAAACCTGAGAGAGATTGTAAGAATAGACTGGGTAAAAGAGGGCCCCGGGCAAAGAAGGGGGCGTACCTTTTTTTGGGTTTGGGTTTTTAAAAATTTTGAGCTCATGGTGCCAAAGAGTAATTAAGTAAAAAATAACAATGGGTAGGGAAAAAGGGCCCCTTTATTTAAAAATGCCCCAAATTTTTAAATAAAATTTGCTAGTTTTCCCCCTAAATAAATAATTTTTATTTTTTTTTAATACTATTTTTTTTAAATTTTAAAATCAATAATTTTAAAAAACTTTTAATATTTTTAAACGACATTTGAATCTTTTGGAAAAATCTAATGTCAAACTAACACGCTAAGGCAAATTTAAAACCCCCATGTTTTAGGGAACCTCTTTCAACATACACATTGAAATTTAAAATCACTGAAATTTGGGATTGGTTTTTAAAAAACTACTAAAATCTTCCAACAATAATTCCCCTTTTTTAAATAAATTTTAAAAAAAATTGTGGAATCCAAAAAATTTGACTGCCAATACTTTTTTGGGGGGGACCACATTTATATAAATACCCAGTGAAGAATCATGACCCGGGACAGTACTTTAAAAAAAAAATAATTGAGGGAAAATACCATACATCGGGGACCGATGTATTGAAAAAACACACTTTTTAAAAATTCAAACAAGTTTTAAAATCAGAGGGCCTCTTATTAAACAATAAGGGGAAACTTTTTTTGGGGTGGGGATTTTCGGAAAAGCCCTTTTTAATTTCTCCTTGCATCAAAAACTAAACGACTAGGAATTTTTAAATAAAAAATTGGTCATTTCAGTGATGGTTTCAAATTTTCGCGTTTAAAAGTTTTTAAAAAAAACTTTTTGAAAAACGTTCTATTAAGAAAACCCCCTTCAATCACTTTTTAAAAAGGGTTTTCTTTTCAAAGGGGAAAACCCCCTTGATTTTGATATTTCAGTGTTTATTTTAAAACAAAAAATATTTTACTTCCTCAAACCCCCGTTTTTTAAAATTTAAAAAAGACTCCTTCCCACTCTTTACTAATTTTTGTACTTTACCACCTAAGAAAAAAAACGAGAACCCTTTAACTAAAAAAATATTTTTTTTTATCGATTTTAAATCATACACAAATAAAGGGGTTTCCGTGGTGTTTAAAACAAATAATGATTGTACAGATAGTCACTGCCCCGCAAAAGAAAAAAGATAAATTATTCTGGGAATGTCCATTTTTCTTTTAAAAAATTTTCAAATTTTTCCGGACTCATGAACCCTTAATTTTTAAAAAATGATGACTTTTTGTCAAAATTGGTTCAGGGGGTTTTCCCCTAAATTTCATTTACCAAAAGGGGCTATCAAAAAAAAAATTTTAAAGGTAGCGTAATATGTAATGGGGTGAATAGTGTGAGAAAAAAATTTTAGAAAATGATGAGAAAGAGGGGATTTTTGAAGATTGAAATGAGTGAACGAAAATTTCATGAGTTGAGAGAATGGGTTTAGAAAGTGAGGGGAAAAGATTAAAGGGGTAGCAAATTGCCCTTTATTTTCTCTTCTCCAACCCCTTCCCAAAATTTCCTTTGCTACTTAAAAATTTTAATTTACAATTTTAGCCCAATATTTTTGCTTAGTGCAAAAGGGCCCAACAATTATAAAGCCATTTTGGGTGATCAGAAATACTTTTTAAAAAAATTTAAAAGGGAAAAAAAGGAAAATTTTATCCAGAAAACAAAATTTTTTTATTTTTTCCCTAAACCAAAAAACCAAAAAATCAACCGGGTTTTTTTTTGGGGTTTAAAAAGATTTTTCTTCATAAAATTTTTAAAAAAATAATTTTTTTCCAACGTTTTTTTAACTTAAAGTAAAGTTTTTTTCAAAAATTTATTTTTTTTTTAAAAAACCAAAACATATTAAACATAATTTTATCATCGCAAAACAAAACGAGAAAATATTTTCACAAAATGAACGAACCTAACCTTTTAATTTCCAATTATGCTCAATATATTCCATTTAAATTAATTGTTAATTAATTAAATTAATGTAACTTACAAAAAAAAAAAAATGTTTTCCCCATTTTAAGACATAATCAAGTTATATGATAGATTTGACCAGCATCCAAAGAGAAATATACCATCCAAATTGAGAAATTGTTATGTTGCCGAGACCACATAGTAAAGATTTGAGTAATTATTTTAAGCCGAGAGGTGTTTTATTTAGATATTTACATCATGCACAATATAACGTTTTATCCATGGAGTTAACACAAGTATGGAAAAATAGTAAATTCTCTGTTAAAATCTAGTTTCGTGAAAATTACTAGTTATTTCGTACTCTTGACCTTACTATTAAATGAGTGGTCTGAATTTGTCCAAAAACTGTTGTCATTTCCTATATTTCTACTACCAGGAAATCTTTTGTATTATAAGAATTGGAATATTGGTTCTTCCATAAACATTGCAACATGAGTTTACATTTTAAAATGGAAATTTTTATGAATATAAAACCCTTTACCTCACAAGACGAACTATTTTTTATACCTACAGAAAAAAGTAAAATCGGTTTCTCATTATGATATTAATTCAAAAATAGTTTATTTAATCCGTAATATGTTTACCATTGTTTAAAATCATATATATGTCTTAATATTTTAGGTTAAGTCCATATTTAATGTTAGTATTACTTCAACGGTAGACATATATGTTCATAGAAATCAACATTCTATTAGAACCTCAACGCTTATGAATTAGTAGCGTTCGACTATTAATTAATTGCTCTCGACTCCTCAAAAGAAAGTATGGTAATCGGATAAAACTTAAAATTCGGAAATTTTGATAAATGTCGACGTTTCATGATCCCCCTTAACCAAAAAAATTGTTTCGCAGCATTTCGCTGTCTGTCCAACTGTGCTTCTTTCTGCTGCTCTCTAGCGAGTGGACGTGTTGAGCTGCTCCTTAAAGTTGTGTCAACACTGTAACTATGTTAATATATACCGAGGGGATTTATAGTTTTTCTTATTAATAGCTTTTTGGTGTGTTGTGTGTTATGCATCCTCCGACATATGTGAGCGCACGCAGGTTCCGGGTTCGGATCCTGGATACATGGATGACGACGAACAGCCGACCGCAAATTGCACTGTTTTGGACACCAGCGTTCCCTGGTAAAGTTTTAGATGATTATTGTTTAGTGGTGTGTTAAAGTTGTGGGCCCAAAATCGGTGTTCGATATGCTCCAACGCACATTTAAAATAATGGTTACGTTGTGTTTTGTTTAGGCGATGAGAGTGTGTTATATAAAATTTATAAAATGGGGTTGTCATAGACAATATTTTTGTTCCGATTCAAGAATTTGCTATGTCGTCCACTAAATTATACTTTCCATGTCACACCAAAGTACAAATGATTCTGTTTTTACGAACTTGTCTAATATGGGTAAAATACGAAGTCAAAGAGGTGAAATAAAAATAAAGCTCTAGATTACCACAATTCTCTCATCTGCCTCGTTAGACGTTTGTTTGAAAGTAATCCTAAACAGGAGACTACACGTAATCCCTTTTTTATAATTTAACAATAGATAAACTTGCAATGGCGAGGTAAAGTATTGATTTGTAGGGGGGGGGGGGGGGTAGGGGGTGGGTGTGGGGGGGGGGGGGGTGGGGTGAAGAGACAGAAAAAGGTTTATTATACTAAAGTTACTAAAAACCATTTAATATATAAAATAACATCAAGTCATTAACTGATCTATCACTTCATATAAAATATCATCAATATCTAAAAATAAACATAAAGAATAAAGTGAATGTTATCAATGGGCTCAAAAAATTATGCTTGAATTTTAACTAGTGTTCTTCCAATCAAATCATGGTATATATTTTGTCCACTGATAGCAAAGATTTTCGATGCTCGGAATTCCCGACACAAGGCAAGGAACTGTACCAAGATGTGTCGGCGCACCTAGCGGCTCACGGTGAACCCCCCAAACACTACATTTATATATGTCGCTGGAACGATCAAAAGTGACGCGTGACTTGAGGCCAGGGGCATCGCTTGACCCAGTTAAATCAATTTATCTACCATCTGTTCTATTATTAAACGCACTTTATTATACGTAATGTTTCATAAGCAATCGTCCTCATCATTTTCCGAGATACAACAACAATAACAAAGCGCGACAACAACAATAACAACAAGAGCATACAACAATGATAAACAACACCAGAACAAGAACAACAAGCCACAGAATAGTGAGGTAACAGACAGTTCCTCAATTCTTTGGATGTGGAGACTGATAGTAGTACTACAATGTGGTCAAAAATCGCCCGATAAATTAAGTACCACATGTGGAGTAAAGATTACAGGGATTTTAATACCACCTATTCCTACCACTCTAATGTTGGGGAAAAGGTCAATAAATGCCCTTAGATTCATCAGATGTCATGAGAAGAGGTATAACGTCAAGCACTAAACACAATTATGACCGATGAAGATCCTTGGTCCATTTGTCAAATTTCTACGAGTTCACAAGCAATTAAATTAAAAGTTAAAGATGCTACGAGTATGGATGAATTAATCCGGAATTTAATTTGTAATGACAAACAATAATCCTTTGAAATACCGAATACTTTTCAAGTTTTTTAAATAACTAGGATTTAAAAAACGGCACTGCAGTAGTTAGGTTACCACCAACTATAAAATCCTAGACAAAATTTCATAATTTCGTTACCCTGGTCAAAGTCACAGATGAACGACGATTGTGGCGCTTGATTAAGTTCAGCAAGAAGCAGATTATTAAGTTTCCAATATTATTATGAGTAATTGATATAAAAAACATGGTTGATCGACCTTTCCTTTATTTCTGATTAGTCTTTAACTCTAATGCACTGGATGCTAAACATGATGAGCAAACATTACATGCTTTCTATGAACTCAAAACTAAAAGCGATATTTTGTAGTTCAGAAACAAACAAGAATCTCAACACTACTTCAAAAGACCTTGCAGAGTTTTACCGTTTTATCTGCCCCGTCAATTCAAGGCTAGCTCTGGATTATTGAATTGCAGATAAGACCATCTATAAACAGAGTTATGAGGACAGACTGTAATTTGAACCAAGGATAGCACATTTTAGTATTAAGAATGTTTGGGTAAATTTATCATTTGATAATTAGTAATTGTCCTACAAATAATACTCATAGCCATCTTTGTGGTCGGGGCTTTAACACGATAGCTTACAACCCTTGGATCTTAGAGAATAAAAAATTTTTTTGGCGTGATGGAAACGTAACCTCTACCAGAAGACAGATTTAATTTGTACTGACGACCAACAGCGAGCTTACCACCCTTCACGCCTAGTTTTACTTAATAAATGCTGATTATGGAAAACCCTCATCCGGATAAAAGAAGTTTCTACATACATATAAAATGTGCGCTCGACACGTTAGACCGCATTTATGAAGAACCCTACTTTGAATTTTTTGCTATACAACCATAAATAGTTTTCCATAATTTTTCTGACCACTCTGGTGTATGTTTGCATCAAGTTTATCAAAAAAGCGTAGACAGCCATACAGGAGGCTCATATACAATTGTTTCGAGGATGAACAGTACAAATTAATTATCAATAATATTGCCAGTTTTTTATCAGAACAGAGTACCAATATAAAACCCATTCAGTGGTGGACGAGTTTAAGTCAGAAGTGCGTGAAGTTTCTATGCGATTCTCTGGGACAAGTTCAAAAATGTTATGCGGAAATTAGTGAAATGGAAGTTATGGCTCGGCAAATTAATCAAAGTATTTGTCGGCAGATAAATGACTGTCTTTCGTCTTTGTGAACAATATTAGAAAACTGTACGTCAGTATGGCCATTTAGACATTCAATCTGTTACGTTTCTCGAGATATGATACACAAGTCCCCCAGTTTCTTACACGTTGTAGACTACTCTGCCCCTGCTTCTTTAAGCATCTCTGAATATAAACCGACTAATCACTTCCGACCCAAATGAAAATTTGTGAACATTTAAGAAGACATATTTCTTCACGCGTAGTAACAGGTGTTTAAGTGCCAGATACTGTATAAGTGACTTCCCCCATATCTGAAGAACAAAAGGTTGGTGTGACTCTGACATTTTCCCTTTCATGAGGAGTTGAACGGGAAGCAGTTCTTAGCACTCCAATAAAAATAAAATCTCCCCGGATATGATGTCTATACCATTATTCTATCAATGTTTTTGGAAAGAAAATACGCACATAAATTTTTTAAAGATGATACATGTTGCTTTTGGAATCTGTGTAAGATACCATCGTCAATTGAAATAAATATCTGTTCTTAATTTACTTCCCAAAGGGGTTGGGGGGGGATAACTTTGAGACATAATGGAACCAATTACTTTACTTAATGTGAATAGACTGTCATCGCACCTATAGGCTCGCGATCAAACCATTCTCCCTGATGCTGGATGTCACTATGCCTCACCTAGTTAAAAATTCATGTCCTTCTCCAAAAGATTTGTTACGCGCAGAACGACCGTCCGCTAACACCTTCTGTGGCCACTATTGACGGACGTACCGCATCGCAAAAAAAATAGGTTACACGGACTGAATTTTTATCTTCTTCAATATAAGAACCTGTAGTATCGTAGATGGGTTAAATTAATTAATGAGAATCTCTAATTCTTAGTTTATTTTAGAATCAACTCGGATACACTCACCGTCTTATTTAGTGTGATAGTAGCATCAACTAAACCGATTTAAAAAAATTTCCATAACCCCCTGCTTAGCCGTAATATAATAAAAAAATACTACCGCTACCACGCTATGTATTATATATTTTATTCGAATATAATCCGCGGCGACTACCGACGACTAACGCGAGTTCCGTTTAAAAGTTTCACAAAATATGACACCTCGATAATTCACATGGAGCGACCTGGCCTACCCGTGTGAACCAATTACTGCTCCTCCTACTCAACTCAACTATACAATATTTTAAATATTTTGGGAAAAAATACTCCCATTGGTCCTAAGACCCAACATGACGAACCTAACTGTCCCCCGACGTTAGCGCGCGTCAAAACGAGGAAAGAAAAGCCACCCCTCCTTATAGCTAATTTAGGACGCAAGTGTTTGACTGCGACGACTCCCCCCCCAACAATTTCCGTTGGTAACAGGTATGACCCTCCAATACCCCGTTACAGCTACAGGATCAATACATTATTATGTTCTAACGTAACATAACTAATTGCATCAAAGTTTAAGCTCAAACACATTATTTATATATATATAATTTTCTAACTAATATTTTCAATGGTTTGAACTTAAATTTTGGGTCTGGAATTTTTGTTTGTCAAAGATATCCTTAGATGAAGACACCATAAATATTTTAGTATCATTCATGAAAGTATGAGATATAATCAAATAAGAACACCGTTTCTGCCATAGAACAGGGTGATATTGATAGCTGCTATAAATCAGAAACATTCATTGGACATATACATCAGTTTTGTTCTTGAAAATAGACATAACGATAAATAGGAAGGTTGGATTCACAATCGTCCTAAAGCTGTATAGCTCTAGCAGATGTCCTTTTACACAGTGATGAACGCGATGCGATCTTATGGCAAATCAGACGATATTAATAAAATTAACGGAGCGTTTATATTAGATTCTACTAACAATAAGTATTTATATGAAAAAATATTTTGTACATTTATATAAGAATATATATTAAATATATTACTTTTTCTACACTCAAACGTATTATTGCTAGGATAACTTTTTTTCCTAAATTTTTCATGTAAAGTAGAGTGTTTAAGTCTTGAGATCGGCCTGGCGCCGCACCACTGTCTAGAGTCGGCTGTGTTAGGAATAATATATAACTACCAATCCAATAGTCTTTACATCACAACTCCAATGAAGAAAGATCAAGACGAGTAGAAGACCAATATGATGCCCTTAGATCGACTCGGGAAAAGATTAATGGGTGTCTTCGTGTGTCCATAATCCCACAGCTGATTGATCTAGCGACATTATAAAGGAACCCTTTCCTAGTGTTGGGTTTGGTGGAAGTAAGGAAGCTACGGGAAAATTCCCTAGCTGCCCCAAATCTTGTTCAAGATTAAAAAAGAGGAGTTAAAAGTGATTAATTTAAAACTTCTAATTTTTTTTCCAATATGTTCTAGAATTAATATAAATGACAATAAATATATGTAAAATAAGTCGATGTAAATGTTTATTATTAGTGTTTTTGTTCTTTAGAATATAAATTTTATAATTGTCTAACTTATAATGTTAGGAAGTTGATTATATAATATTTTTATATAATAATATCATTACTATTTAAAACCAGCGTAAATATTGAACTCAGAAAACAAATTATGTTAAAACAAATATTATAATGATATTTAATGAGCCAATAAAATAAGTATAACCTATATGAACAATAATGCATCGTCAATTTATAGATTGTATCGAGCTGAAGTCTGTATATTGCCTGTACGAACAAAACCGTAATGAATGTTTTTGATGTTGTTTGTGTATCTCTCATCACTGATCATTCTCTTATATATTCCGACCAAGCATTTTTTCGACTCGCATAATTTCTCTAAATTTGAGACATGAAAAAATTTTTATAGCAATTTTGAGTTTGCTTCCTCGTGCACGAGTCGGTGTTGACTCCGTCTTGGGCCCAAACTTAGTCTGAGCTGTGTATATCTAATTCGTAATTTGTCATGAAGCGGAGTGAAGTATTTTCCTTTATTTGGTCGGAGTACGTAGCCTGGACCATTGCAAGAACGAATTGTAACATCGGATCATGATCTTGAAGGTTCTGTGCATCTCGCAACTTTGCACACCAATTATTTAATCTGATCACATGACATGTCCTGTTTGACAACTAGTCACATGGATTGTACGATCTGTCAAAGGATGAAGTACCACGAAGTATTCGAATGGAAAACATGTGGTAAGTTAATTTGTTTGATCACGGCTGTGATTACCCCTTTGGGAGTACGCTTTATGCACTAATTACACAATCGTTTATAGAAGATAAGTTTATTTTATAAATTAAAAATAACCCCATTGTGTGTGACCTTGACTTCTAGTGTGCTGTGAAGAGCGCCTTCTACCATTTCGGGTCACCGAACGGTTAGTTGTTTCTTGTTGATGTAGAAGAGAGCTATCGCTTACTGTGCCCATATTTGCGATGTGAGATGGGGGGATTTTCTACAGACCAAGAGGAAGGGAATCCCTGCCGCTACCACAAGGCATTTTTGAAAAATTTTTGATTATTCCAGACTATTTAATAGGAAATTTTGATGCTATTTGTAGCAATTTTTAAGGAAGATATATTATAGTATTTTTAATAGCTAGTATTTTGACTATGTTTGAAACGCGTTTGAAGAATATAAGAAATAAAATTAAAAATAATTGACCGAAAAGTTACAAATAAAAAAACAACTAAAACTACAACAAATATAGCACAATTACAATATCAATTGATTTACAAACTTAATGTCACTTTTTATTTTTAAAATATAACTACAATCTAGAAAAGATCGAATGAAATTAACAAGTACAGTACCTAATATCATCTAGTTTATAAATTTTGTATAATATGTTAAAATAAAAATATTTTTAATAAAAATAAAAGCGCCAGAGAATATGTTGTATATCAAATAATAATGTCATAATTAAAAAAATGACGTACCGTAATTGGTAATTAAAATTATAGGGCTTGCCATACAATTTCTAAAGTATTTAAAAATAAATCAATTAATAAAAACCCAGACAATGATCTTGATAATTTCCATCCCATAGACGAGAATCAAATCTGAGGGCATTTGGGGTTTGCCCACCAATATCTAGATCATTTAGTCTCAAATTTTATTACTAATCGTTGAATGATGCATTTGGACTACTGAGTATGACCAATTCGTACTTAGTTTTTTTTTTGGTACAAACAATAAACATTAGAAAAAGTTAATGCTTCCTCAGAAAGATAAACAAACAACACACCTTTAAATGTTTTAAAACAAACCTGTACGTAGGAACCACAATATTTCGATCGGAGATCATCTTGGTTCGGACCAATGGGGATTTAAACGGTTGACTTTTTCTGAACTCAACTGATTATATCTACACTTTCCTGAATACTAAATTAAATCTAAACACCTCAGAACATCCAGTCCCCTTGCGTAATTTCAGCTCTTTTCCTTTGTCTTTATATCACTATCATCAAAAACAAACTTTCCGACCATGCCGGAATCGAACCCAACCTTAATATGTAAGCAGCAGCTACACTATCCTACTGATCTATAGGCGACGACAGCAAGTTAATAATAATTACATCAAAAAAGAAATCTAACGCCCGTGAGTTTGGCCCTCACATTTTAATATCCATATGTTTGATAGTGGCAATTTTGAGTTATCAAACGCACCTTACGTACTGTGAGTTATACGAATATAACATAAGTGCTTACTGGGAATAGAGATAAGTAGGAAGTCATTATAGAGGTAAACTACCCTACAGTTTGCGTTGGTAAGGATAGTTAATCCCATTTGATCAAAACTACTATCAATAAAACAAACCGATTAGAACGTGATCACCCCGTGTAATCAAGCGCTTGTCAACCACAACTAGCTCTTTCAGCTCTGTAGTTTCAAAGTGATGTGTTCCATGAAAAAGGAGGAGAGAGCAGACAACTTAATGGTACCGCATCACCCCCACAGATTTGGGGAGGTGGGGGAAGTAATGCAAAGATCCCAGAGTCCCAATAGAAACCAATATTTATACTTAATTGGTTTACGTAATTAATTCTTCAAGTATAACGTACATCATCGTTTCAAGAACAATAAGATAATGATTTGACCAATTTAACGTCCGTGGTGTTCAAAACACAAGGTACATGGTGGCTTTGCGAAATAATAACCTCGCTATATGTATATATTAAATGTAAACCCCATAAGCTCTGAGATCAGCCCAGACTATAAATTATTATAACATCAGACAAAAATAGTTGAGCATCACAAGCTCTCAATAAAAAGGGATTTTTCTATACACTCGTTTGTAAACTTGGCCATTTCTAGGGTTTCGCCGTTACTAAAAATTATCACCATAAAACTTTTGTTTATATCAAAACATAACACTTGCACAATTTAATATAATTGTCCCTCTGTCACTAACGCTAAATAAAATATCCGAAACCTAATCAGCTGTAGACAATTTGATGTAATCGATCTATGTTATAAAAGCCAGTAAAATTTTAGTTCAGTTTAACAAACATATAGAATTAATGAGTTGACTAACGTATCACTAAACGCATTAAATATTGACTTTAATTAACTCCAATAAACCTATACGTTTTAACCAGACGTATCAAATAGAACGTCAATTAAAATAGTCATTTTTAGGTATAACAAATAAAGAACCATATTTTTAGTGATTAGTGTCATTACACCTAGCCCCAAATTCAGCAAATATAATCATACGTAAACCAATTAATCGTCATATAAATAGTTAGAGCTCCGCCGGATAAAATGAACCTACATATTACAAATTAATAAGACTCGTCAACAATTCCACTATATATTTCCAAATCCACATTTTTAAAGTTAATTCCAAACGATAATTTCGTAAAGCCAAACCCCCCCCACACACACACAAACTATGATATCGAAACTGAAAAGTTGAGTTCATGCTTAGAGATAGTAAGTCAGGCCGCGCCCTCACTTTAATAAAAAACCCAGTGGTACAATAGATAAATAGCCCAATAGTTTACAAGCAATTATAATAGCACACCAACTTCAGCAAATTCACAAAAATGGGAAGCTGCGTGAGAAAAAACAAACAAAAAGGGAGTGACAACTCTCCTGTCGTGGAAGGACACAGAACTCAGATAATAGGAAATTTCCACAGCCGGAATCCTTGACACTACCCGTCAACTCAGTCTTGTTTTATTAGTAGGCATGGCAACTATCAGACGTATGGAGTTCGTTCTCGCTTGATCACTGTTTGACATGCCCTATGGTGGATGATTGTCTTTATGTCCCCGTAGTGCCCCTTTCACAAGGCGGTGGTGAGACACCCCATGATACGACATTATACATTTGACAAGTGTAGGAGGAACAAACAACTACATTAGTACTCACAACCCCAATGAGTGGAGGAGGAAGAGATTCAAATCATGGTACTCTCAACTCCCAACACCGGGAAAGACGGCACCGAATCATGTTATTCTCACTCCCCACAGTGAGGGGAGGAAAGCAGCCAACTACATGGTACCTTGCTCACTCCCCACATATGGGGTTAGAGTAGGAAGCAGCAACTCATGGTACTCTCACTCCCACAACGGGATGAAAACAGCCACATACAATGGTACTTCTCACGCCACCACAAAAGAGAAGGAGGAAGAAATCCAACTACATGGTACTCTCCTCTCACTCCCCGACAAAAGGGGAGAGGAAGCAGCCAACTCATTAATCTCACTCCACCCGAACGGGAGAGGGAAGCAGCCAAAAGTACATGTACTTCTCACTTCCCCACAATGTGAGGGGAAGCACCAACTACATGTACATCGCACTCCCCACATTGATGGAGGAGTGAAGAAGACAAACTACATGGATACACTCGCTCCTACAACGAGGGAAGAAAAAGTCTAGCCAAATCATGGTACTACTCACTCCCACAATGGGGAGAGGAACAACCAACTTCAGTACTCTCACTCCCCAAAACGGGGAAGGAAGCCATCCAACATACATGGTACTTACTCATCACTCCACACAATAGGAGGAGAAAGCACCAACTACATGTTACTACTCACTCCCGCACAATGAGAGAAAAGCAACCCAATCTTGCATGGTA
This sequence comes from Timema cristinae, assembly GCA_039000515.1. Taxonomy (NCBI): domain Eukaryota; kingdom Metazoa; phylum Arthropoda; class Insecta; order Phasmatodea; family Timematidae; genus Timema; species Timema cristinae. The sequence continues at coordinate 21,808 of JBCFYV010004380.1, read as the reverse complement.
CGCTCACTCCCCACAACGGGGAGGAGAACAGCCAACTACATGTACCTCACACCCCAACAATAGAGGGAGGAGAAAGCAGCCAACTACATGTACTCTCACTCCCACAATGGGGGAGAGAAGCACCAAACTGACATGATACTCTCACGTCCCCACATTGAGGAGGGAGGAAGCCGCCAACTACATTACTGCCTCCCTCCCCCACAACGGGGGAGAGTGAAGCATCCAACTACAATGCGTACTCTCCTCACCACCATGATAGTGAGGAACACCAACTAATACATGTTACCATCACTACCCACAACGGGAGGAAGTGTGGAGGAAGAGCAGCCAACTTACATGTACTCTCACTCCCAAACAACAGAGGGAGGAGGAAGAAGCCACTACATAGTACACTCACTCCCTACAATTAGGGAGGAGAATCAGCAGCCAACTACAGGTTAACTCTCACTCTCGTACAATGAGGGAGGTGAGGAAGCAGTAGCCAAATCAGGTACTCTCACTCTCCACAAACGTGGAGAAGAAGCAGCCCAATGTCATATATTCTCACTCCCCCACGACTAGGGAGGAGGAAGCAGCCAACTACATGTACTCTCACTCCCCACATGATTGGAGGAGAAAGCAGGCCACTATCATGTACCTTCGACTTCCCCCAACGGGAGGAGGAAGCATCCAACTTCATGTACTCTCACTCCCACAGTGAGGGAGAGAAGCAGGCGCCACCACATGGGTACTGCCCCCTTCCCACAATGGGGGGAGGAAACACCAACACATGGTACTCTCACTCCCAACAACAGGGAGGATGAAGAAGCCGACTTAATGCGGTACTCTCACTCCCAACAACTGGAGAGAAGAATGCCAACTTCATGTACTCTCACTAAGTCAAAAATATCCCCACAACGGGAGAGGAAGCCCAACTACATGGTACTACTCTCTCCAGCAACGGGGTAGGAGGAAAATCCAACTTCTTGGTACTCTCACTCCCCACACACGGGGGAGAGAAGCATCCAACTACATGGTAACTCTCACATCCCACATGAGGGTAGGGAGGGAAGCAGCACCCTACATGGTACTCGCACATTCCACAACGTGGAAGAAGCAGCCCAACTACATGTACTCTCACACCCCCACAAATGGGATTAGGAAGCATCCAAATCAGGTGTACTCACACTCCCCCACAACAGGAAGGAAAACAGCCGAATCATAGTAATTTCTCTACTCCCCACATGAGTGGAGGAGAACACCCCAACTCATTACTTCCTCACTCCCCACAGTGGAGGGAAGGAGGAAGCAGCCCCCTACTTTACTCTCTCATCCCACAACGGGGAGTGAAGCAGCCAACTACATGGTACTCTCACTCCCAACAGTGGGGAGTAGGGAAGCAGTCCCAAATCAGGATACTCTCACTCCCCACAATGAGAGGGGAGAGGAAGAAGCCAAACAATATGGACCTCACTCCTAACAATGATGGAGAGGATCAAGCAACTACATGTACTCTCCACCTCCCACAATGAGGAGAGAAGAAGCCAACTTCATGGTACTCTCACTCCCCACACATGGAAAGGAAGAAGCAGCCGAATCATGAATATTCTCACTGCCCCACTGCAGGGGAGGAAGCAGCAACTTCATGTACTCTCACTCCCCACAACGGGGAAGAAGCACCCAATACATAGGTACTCACACCCTCACTACAATGTGGGATAAACACCAAATCATTATATCTCTCAACTCCCGCACAATGAGGAGGAGGAAGAAGCCAACAAACATTACACTGCACGCCCTACAATAGAAGAACCAGCCAACTACAATGTACTCACCCTTCCCACAAGAGAGGAGAAGAACCAACTTCCTTGTTACTCTCACTCCCCACTACGAGGAAGAAGAAGCAGCCAACACATGGTACTACTTCACTTCCCCACAATAGAGGAGAAGCAGGCCAACGACATGGTACGCATCACTCCCACAATAGGGGATAGGAGAGCAACCAAATTCATGATATTCTCACTCCCATAGTGAAAGAAGTGAATCCCAATCAATGGGACTCTCACGTCCCCACAATGGGAGGAGAGGAAGCACCAAATCATATATCTGCACCCCCCACGAAGAGGAGAGGAGGAGAGCAACCAACACGATGGATACGCTCCCTCCCACAGAAAGGGAGGAGGAAGCAACCAAATTCTGTGATAATTCACACTCCCCATAGATGAAGGAGGGAGGAAGCAGCCAAATCAGTGGTACGCTCACTCCCACAATTAGTGGAGGAGGAAGAAGCCAACTACATGTACTGCTCCAACAAGCCCTACAATGGTGAGAGAAAAAGCTAATACATTACTCTCACATCCCCACAATGGAGAGGATGAAGAAGCCAACTTCAGTTACTCTCACCCCCACAACGTGTGGAGTAAGAAGCAGCCAACTACATGGTACATCTCCCCCCACAGAAAGGTAGGAGGAACAACCCATATTCATATATTCTCAACATCCCAGAGTGAAGGAGAAGAGACAGCAATTTAATGGTTAACTCTCTACCCCCGCAATGAGGGGGAGAAGCAGCCAAATCGATGATATTCTCACCCCCCAACAGAGAGGAGGAGGAAGCAGCCAAATCTTGAAATTCTCACTGCCCCACATCGGGAAGGATGAAGCATCCAACTAACATGGTACTCATCACTCCCCACAATATGAAAGACGCACCAATTACATAATAGTTTCAACTTCCAACGAACTGGGGGAGTAGAAATCACCAATTCATGGATATTCTCACTCCCCACAATGGTAAGAGGAAAGACGAGCAAATTCAATGGTACTCATCCTTCCCCACAATGGGGTAGGTGAGGAAGCGATCCAACTGCATGTACTTTCACTTCCCTAATGAGATGAGGAACACCAACTACATGGTAATCTCACTCCCCACATGAAAAGTTAGGAAGCACCAAATCATGGTACCTCCCTCCCCCAATGGGGAGGAGGAAGAAGCTACTACATGGTACTTCTCGACACCCCCCAGTGAGGGATGAAGAACACCAATCATATATGTCTCAAACTCCCACAATGGGGAAGGAGGAATACGCCAATTCAGGTAAACCTCACTCCCACAAAAAGGATAAAGGCAACACTACATGGTACTCTCACTTAATCCGCCCAATGGGAAGAGGAAGCAGCCAACTAACATGGCTACTTCTCACTCCCCACTAATGAGGGAAAAGGACAACCAAATCATATATTTCTCACATCCCCACAATTGGGGAGGAGGAAGCAGCCAACTCAATGTTACTCTCACTCCCCACAATGGGAACGAGAAAGCCAAATTCAAGTTAATCGTTACTCCCCAAACACAATGTAAGGCGAGCAGCCAACACATGGTAACTCTCACTCATCACAATGAGGGAGGAGGAACGCAACCAAATCATGATATTCTACTCCCCACAACGGGAGAGGAAGCAGCCAACTTCAAGGTATCTATCCCTCCCCACAAAGGAGAGAGGAAGAAGACAACTAATGTACTCTCACTCCACACAATGGGAAAGAGCACACAAAATCATGAATTCTCGAATCCCCCAAGAGCGGAGAAAGAAGCACCAATTTTATGTACTTTCACACCCCACACATGAGTAGGAACAGCACCGAACTACATTGTTAAACTTTATTTGGGAGGACAACCAGTATGAGAAAGATGAATTTAAGGATCGATATAGGATTAAGAAAAAAAGTAAAACACGGTACCTTTAGTAATTTATTAATTTTAGTAGCGACCTGTAAAGATCGCGAACACGGACAGAACCACCCAATATAACAAACAAGAACACAGGCAAATGTGAAAGACAGACTTTCTATTGTTGACTAAGAAAAAAATAATATATGATTGTTCAGTAAAAATTCACTCGCACCAATGTTGAAAGCTTAATCTATTATATATAATAAGAGATTACATATATTAATTTTAATAATATTCGTATATCCCATACAAGCGCGTAATATAACCCAGACAATTTAATAACAAAGAGGGTCATTTAAAATGACTCCTCGAGTATTAGTTTTTAAAATTTAATTCATAACTCTGTGTTTTTCCATCCGCCATTTCACGATATTGAGATTGCAATTTATATGAAAAAAAATATATAAAGAATCTTTTAAAAAGTACAACACATTTATCTGTCCAAAATTATAACATTGTTTCATTATATATTAATTAATTAAATTAGTTTATTGAAACTATATATGATCAAAAGGTGAGAGCATCAAATCTCCGAAACCTGGATGTTATCAAACATGAAAGTGATATACTTTTCGAGCAGTCTAATAATCCCCCTTTTAATGAAAAGTAGGAGTGTAGGGCAAACAGGTCTATTGTTTTTTCATCGTGACAGTATCTGGTGTCCTCCCACCGGCCTAAGAATAAGCAGCGGAGACCAGTGTATTGTTTCTATGAGCACATAATTAGTACTCCACCATAATATGCAGCCTCGCATTGCCTATAACACATATGACGACTTCCCCACAGCACTATTAAATAACATCCCCAATACCCTGAAGGGAGGGGTTTAATACTCATACCATGTCCTAATGAAATAAAGTTCCACTCTGCTGAATAACTAAATGTTTTATTTAAACATCAAAGTCGAAAATTGTGCTCCCACGATTTTGTTTGAGAATCTGCATAAATGAAACTTCTATACACAGTCCCAATCCATGATGCTAAATAAAGGAAACAATTATTGCAAGAATATAATTCCATCAATATCTGATGTCTCTTTATCTTCTAATTTTTAAATTTTTAAAAGAGATTGTAAGAAATGTAAAAGATTATATACTAAACAAGTTGAGAAACAAAATAGTGAGAGTGCATAGAAAACCGAAACTTAAATGATTCTGGCCAGTATTAGAACCCAACCTCTACTCTAAGCCGATCAAGTGTTATGGATAGTTTACCTTAAATAAGCAACTATTGATTGGTCCAAATAAATAAATAAAATATGTTTCATTATTCTGAGTTTATTTTAATTTCTACACATAATGATCTCAGATTTTTTGAAAGTTCATTGTTGTGACGAAGCTTAATTTATATAAATACTATAAATAAAGAAAACTCTTACAAAGCCATTACCTATTTCATTATAAGTAAAAAAAAAGAAAATTGCCATATATATATCAAAAATACCATAAATATCCATTATGGAATTATTTGACATTTTAATTTGAGTGTAAAGGGAAGGAACTTACAGCTTCTGAAATGTCAGTTCCGAATTCTGAATTAAAATGAGGGTAAATTCACAAAGACTATCTCCCTCTTTTAGCTAAAATATCTTCATAAAAACACTAAAGATTTATGAAAGGAATATCGGGAACATTTAATTCCGTTAATTTAGTGAAAGTAGATATGAGTAGATTAATTTCTATATATTAAGGTCACTCTAGGTCCAAGAATAATCACGTCTCTCTGTCTCTCTTAGCATGGTGGCATAATGCCCCGAATTACGTTATCAAATGCAATATACTTTACTTTTGATATGGGGCCGAAGCAATCGCTACTGCAGCACGCCGGCACCGCAACGCGATTTGAGAAGCCAGTGTTGTTCTTCCCCTCATCGTCAGTCGCGTCAATCATATATCTGAATGTGGTATTGTTTCGTCACTAATGATTGAAAACAACGATTTTGTTACTTTCATTGTACTGCTAAATAGACTGCCAGAGATGACGAAATATTACAATTGTTTTTTAGGAATGAAAAAATGCTGATGTGTATCTAATTTAAATAAAGACGGGAAGCGGATTTTTTACAACCTAATAATCTACGCTTTTTGCGCAATACAAAAAAAATGAAGAGCATTTCTCAGAGTAAACTTTATCATTTACACGTTCATCTATTTGTATGTTGATAAAAAGATTATAATCTATTATTATGATTATTGATTGAGATAATTTACAACCGCGTCGTACTACCCCCGGTTTATACCACGTACCTTAGATGTGTAATGTAGTTTGTATTAGAGATGAAATGAAGACCTACAGATGTAACGTGAATTCCAGACCGACGTGAGAGGCCTTGCATTCCCCACATACACAAATGTCTTGTCAGAGGTGAGAATGGTTTGTAATCAGAATAATTCTGATGCCGTACTGGGAATTTAGATCCCCGGCCAGCCATACTGGGTCAGACACCTTACACCGTGAGACCACCAGGTCATCCCATAAGATTATATCAAAGTGAATTCCGACTAATAAAGTCATACCAAACACCATTCATTGATGAAAAATTAGCTAAATACATTGATTTAAGTAGAAAATGAACATTTTTTTATTTTTTCCCTAAACATTAACAATAATGGGTCAACAGGAATTTTTTTTAATCTATCACTAGAATGAGGTAGTCAGAACATGTATAAAAGTTAGATCCCCCTCTTAGTATTAGCCCAATTTCTGACAAAGATATTGCCGCTAACGTGTTGGTCACAGATTATGAAGCTTTCCTCATATCACAAAACATGGGATGAAATATTTTCCCACCTACACAATAACGATGAACAAAACGAAATTTTGAAAACTTCGTTATATCAAGGCACGAATACTTTCCGAAATTCAATATGTCTTATTCGAGTCTGATATTTTGGATTTGTACCCACATTTGCTTTGAAATCGAAGATCAACCGATGAGTTTAATCGTTGTAGCGGGCTGTCTCTCACAAATCTTTCTAGAGCTAGAAGCCTCTAATACTAAAAAAGAAAAATATATATCGACACAACACCACTCAGATTATCCCGTGCCATTTTATCAGAGCTGGTCAATGAATTTCATGTGAGAGATTCCATATTGTTGAATACTTCAACAATCTATCCAGGTACAACTGTATGCAAAATTAATGTATGTCAGAAGAACAGACTGTCCCATAAAATACTTACAAGATAATTAAAGGTAAATTAAATACTAAAAATATCTAATATAATTAATTGTAAACGCATTATAAAGCAAAATAATGATTAATCTTTTTACTAGCAAAAATACTGTTCGAATAATGTTTAATAATGTTCACAAATTATTTTTAATCATTTTTATCACTTTTAACACCTTTACATAATGAAAATTGTCAGACTAATATAACGAAAACTTTCCTGTATTTTTAACAAGATCGTTTCCTGTGAACCTCTACTTCTTCACGCACTATCCTTATCAATTTGATTTTGTAAATAGGGCTCTATATATCATATCTGTGATGGATGTATTGCAATTTTTTCCAAAACCTTTTCATCTTCCAACACGAGTAAAAAAAAACAAGACTTTTGAATCATTTATAGATTTGGGACATAAAAAGCTTCAAAAAGTGTATGCTAATAACCGCGTTCCGTACCGTTGATAACCCAAAGAAACCAATCTTCGTCAGCGGTGGAGTGCTGAAAATCTTGGAGAAGTTTTTAGGTTGGGTAGGGATGATGGAGTAGTTACAGATAGACAGTCTTCTCTGCTATATGAATTAAAACTGTAAGTCAGGGACCGAACTAACCATTTGGTTAATTTTTAAAGTTAGACTAACGTAGATAAACACTCAAATTATTATTTAGTTTTAAACGGAGAATGGTGGTCAGGATCAAACCCGATGGTAAACAGGATATATCTTCTTCAAATGGTTTTCGCCTTTGAGTCCCTTCCACAAAAATGAGAAGGTGCTTTACCTCCTGTTTATATATTCTCATTCTTAACGATACTAGTGTCCATTAATAAAAATATAAAGTAAGAATACCTAATGTCTATATACAATATCTGAAGCTAAATAGAGTGAGATAAATGAGGTGGGGGTTGGAGTTTGTAAGTATTTAGAGGCATTATATCTACATATTGTCGAAGTTAGTATTTATTAATTAATGTTAATCCTCATCTACATATTAATATAAATAGTATAAGACATCTGAAACTGAAGTTGAACTTTGGTACCGACAAACTAGTGTTTTTATAGTTGGTTATAAAACTAATTTGTTACGTCTAACAAAGGATAAAATAATACATATAGAAAAGATAATGACTATAAAGAAATAGAGAAAAGAAGGGATTGAAATATGAGGGCAATTTTTTTAATGATTTTGAGGTGGAATATTGATGTAGTCATGCCGTGTACAAATAGCACATACTGTTAACTACTCAGACAGACTAGTAGACCTAACCTACAAATACATAATTGCTCTAAAAGTGTATTACTTATGCCATTTAGGTTGTCATGCTATATATTTTTTTACTTAATATTAAGCAGCCACGGGTCTTACCTAAACCGTTCATGTTGTATCCTACGCCTTTGTATTATTACTAATTCACTCTAATCTTAATACAAGAAATGACATAAAACCCATTGCCAATGGCCTCAAGTTATCAATCACTGTGAAATGGTAATCACCCACATTCCAACGAGGAAAAATTTCTTCGCCATGCCAGGAATCCGAGCCTGGACCACCTAGCTTCCGTATTTGGACAACACTACCTAGAAACGACAATCTTTATTTTCTAGCATAATTTTTTGTGTTGTAACTATATCCTTAATAAAATGTATACCAATACCTTTTCCAAAAAAGAGCTTATTTTTTTAAGGGTGCGACGGTTCACAGCAATAGAACTTTCTCACGACTGTAAATATAAATAATATTTACTAAAACTCGTAAGATATTGAAGGAATAATGAAACATTGGTACTCAATCAACCAAAGACACATCAGACTCAAGGACGTTGAAACAACAAGAGAATATCACTCCGCAGACATACATTACAGCAATTTTCCTACTAAATTTAAGAGACTTCCGATTATATATAGATGATAAAAGTAGATTAAATATATATTAATATATGTATGTATTTTATATGTATTTAGTAATTATATATATTATCGCTTGTCTTGTTATATATTTATATAGAAGTGTATTTTAAATATAAACTATATAATCTTAGCTAACTATAAATATAAAGTCCACTCTAAATATACTGGTATAAGATATATACATTAAGTAGATATAATAGACAATATAAAATAATACAGATATGTATATACAGTATATATATAACAGTATGAAATTAGTGAATATATAATATTACATTATTTAAGCTACAGATATATATATACAGTATATAGTATATGTAAATATATAGAGATAAAAAAATATAAATAGTATATATTCTAAGCGAATTGGAAAATCCTCTTATTGAAAAAGGTGTATCTCCAGTTACAATTGACCAGCTAGTAAACAATATATATATATTGAACAATACAAATTGCAACTGGGATATCTCTGGCCCCCAAACATTGTATCCTTACTCACAAAGTAATAGAGCAGTTTCACGAACCGTTATACATATTTCTGGAAGTCTTTATGATTGGGTGCCAGAAATATAAATGTAATTTCTATAAACCTGGGTTTTAATAACATTTATTAATTTATGAGTCCATTTATTATAACGGACTTTAATTGGTTTGGTTTTGGTTGTCTTACACACGAGACACCATCAGTAATAATGGTAAGTCCCCACAGTATTGGAACCGCTTGTTGTCGACATTTTTAATAAGCCTTTACCACTCGAGGGCATATTGCAATAACCTGGAATCAACTAGACTGATTGATAACAAAGGTCAATTCCGTAATAGCTAAGGCTGTATGGCTTTTTGCAATAGAACCATAAAATTTAATTAGCGGAATGTCTGCTCTACTGTGATCAGGTGCCGTTCTTTTTCACTATTGCCGGGTTGTATCAATATAATTACAAAATACAGGGGCAATAAATAATAACACCTCAGCTCATCTTATTTTTATGAGTTTCAGATGTATATTAATAATGAATAGTAGTACCATATAATAGTTAAAATAAATCGGCATTAAATTGATTTGCTATCCCCCATTTATTAACCCACGTTAAGTAATAGAAAATATTTAAATTGAATACTGCATTAATTGTACTTTTTACGCAATTAAATTGAAGGGCAATTTAATAATATTTTCAATTAATAAACCTCACTCAATTACTCTAACAATTCCAAATAGTGGAAATATTTTGCCTCATTTGTTTTTCTAAAAATATTCAATTAGTTGCCAAAAATTCAAACTTTGGGTAAACACTGTGCCTAACATATACAATAATATATATATTTATACTCCGATCCAATTTTTAGTCTAATTAAACCTACTAATATATATAGAATATATAAAATTAAATATAACATATATATATAATTTTGTAGTCATACACACTTAAAAGTTATTTTCCTTAGGAGACGGCTGAGACTCTCCTATATATAGATACAGGCCATCATGTTGGAACACGAGGGCAATTGGTATCTGAAGTGGAACGTGGGAGGCAGGTGGATGTACTCCTTGCTTGGTACTTAGATAATATTTCCCGACTGGTGTTATTTTATTTCTTATTCCAAAAGGCAAGTACATATTTTATCATCTAGTATTTTACTTTCCTATTCTTACTGTACACCGATAAGAGTTAGTAAGTGTAAGATAGACCTTACGCGGTAGTAAATACCGGAAAATATTTGATAATTACACGAGATAAAGAAGTAAATGTAATTAGGACTATTCTGTGTATAACGCATAATGTACCTTTCGTCGTTCGCATGGCATAAGGTGGTTACTCGATTGTAAGACAAAAACATTCGAGAATAGGAAGATCGACTCCCAATTCCCCGTCTGAGTGTACTGAGGAGGTATTCTCAAATGATTATCCACTCCTCAAAATTCAACCTTTCCAATTCTCTACTCACTAGCGTAAATCAGTACATATGTGTATAACCCGAACATTAGAAAGAACAGATGAATGGTTAGCAAACAAAAAACCAAAAAGGGTAGGAATTTAAATCCACCCCTCTGTTTAGCGAATTAGGAAAATCCTCTCACTACTTTCTCTTGAAATAAGGGGAAGATTACCATAAAATCTGAATTTCCTAGGAAACACGAAAAACGAAAACAAATTAGGTTTAGGATTTTCAGTTGTCTCTAGCATCATACACTATCCTGTGGCATACACATTTCCTCTCGTAATGAAGATGGAGGTGGAAAAACCTATGCTTTAATTCTATATCCACTGACTTTTGTATTTTCCAAGATACGAGAGAGTAAATCGTCAAGTACGTTCTCTTGATTTCTATGTCCTTCTTCCTAATCTCAACCGGCTAATATAAATGGTAAAATCTAATTAATTTCAGGAAGTTGAAAAAATTCAATACAAAAAAATCATGCGCGATAAGTAAAGAAATACAATTACATAAAAGCAAAGAGCTTTACTTGAAGTCAAATTTGTTCAATATATTCTTTAAGTATTCCCTCAAACATTTTAATTATAAAATAATGTGATGTTAGCAATTAACATTTTAAATAGTGAATGTTTTAACAAACCATATCTATTAGTTAGTTCCTTCACATCTGATCAAAGTTTTTATCCAAACAATCTGTTTTTATCCTTGAGCACTAAATGAGCAAAATCTTCTTTTTCCTTGTCATCCAAAAAAGCTTGATTCACAGTTCACTCAAAATAAAATTGAATCTGCTGAGTGGCGCCTGCAATTCATAAGCTGTATGTTTTTGAACCCAATGATGCATTGCAATCTAACTTGAAAACAACTGGTTAACAAAACATATTTCTATAGATAACATATATTTTAGGTCATCCTCCATTTGGAATATTTGCAAATTGATTAACGCCGTATCGTGGCACAATCCCAATTATATCAATAAAGCTTGATTTACAATTTTCAAATCTCCTCATAACGGTTCAACAAGCTGTCTGCTGTGCGTCTAGTTGTCAAAATGCGCATGTGTATTGTTTTTGAGATGTTTGTCTGCGATTTGATTGGTTTTCTCCTTTTCCGAAGCATCTGGCAAGCGACGAAGTAAGAGATATTGAACTTACTAACAGATCGTACTAATGAGAGCGTAAATCTTGTGGTTTGGCTAGTATCCGTCAAGAGGACTACGTTCAGCTCTGCACTATATTATTGGCGAACGTATTATCCACATTTAAATCTTTCAACACAATCATGGTGCTATTCTAGTTATGATCTACTTAGAATTAGTTTATATCATCATTGTAAATTCTCATTAAATTACGTGAAATAGGTTCTCTGCCTCAAAGACGACCATGAAATGCCGAAAATAAAATGAGTAAGAGGACTCGAACGACTTCTCTGATTCACAACATCTGTCTCTCAACTTCACCATCTCCAGTTTACTTGGTACCACAATATTTAAATCCCATACAGAATCCATCCTGAGAAAGAAATGCACATTTGTTTTTTCTTTGTAAACCTGTACTTTTAAAACAAAAGAGTCCATTTGTTCATAATGTGAATTTGCTGAAATAGTCTGAGATCGTGAAAGCTAATTTTAAAAATAGTGTTTATAGGAATTATCGAACAATTTTCTCCTCCAACAGGCAAGACGTTAGCCATCAAACATATTCATGGTGTAGGTGTGTAAAATAATTCTTCCAACTGCTAGAGGCGTAGAAAAAATAGATATTAATAAACTCATTTAAAATTTCCTAAGTGATTTAACCGGTTACATCAGGGTAAGGGTCCCAAGATGAAACAATCCTCATCGTTAACTATTTGATCCAATTCATTCCTATTCTAAATACTAACCCAATCTATATTTGGCAACATGTACTCTTTCTCTGTCCAGATATTTTTGCATAGTTTTAACCAGATGTTGCTTGACCACTAAACAAAAATAAACCATGTATTTTTGTTAATTAATTTTCAGGGTGTCAACTTACAACCCCTCCCCCCCTACTCGACCCCAAAAACACTGCTATGATATATAACAGTAAGATAGGTTACTAAACCCTCTCCTCTCTTCTCTTCTCATTCTTCCCTCAAACAGTTTATTTAGGACCAGGCTGGAAACATACATATTCTAAATGAGCTTTTTTTGCTCTGAATTGAACAATACATACGCCTCATAGTTTATAGCCCTAGCTACAATCCCGTTATCATCACTTGTTATTATAGTAATAATATTGACAGCGTCTGGTGAGTGACGCCAGGCTTAATATCGTCATCGTCAGGATGATGGTCAAGCCATTGGTGCGTCAGCCAGGGTTGACGTTCTGAACGGTCCCATTAGTATTTAATGAATTAAATATATAATGCCAAGGGTGGTAGCTATGCTAAGATATCTGGATGACTCAGGCCTGTGTGACGTTGCTGGAAGTTAGTTTAAAATGTCAGCGGCCAAAAATTCTGTTAGACAAGGGTTTTAAGTGTATATGAAATTGTATACATTTAAAATGTTAGTTGTTTTATAATATCAAGATTTAAAATAATTGAAAAAAATATACAAGATTTGAATCATGTATTATGGTGGTAAATGCTTTATACGTCACATTACCTACTATGTCCATCGCTAAATATTCAAAATTATTCATGACGTATGAACTAGCGATAGTCCGTTAATTAGATTCTTTTCAAATAATGACGTATGAACTAAGGACGTTTTCAATAATATGACTTTTGTCAGTCTTAGCGTTTGACGGTCGAGTGACGTTAGCCTCCTAATGAGTTCCAGGATCGTTTAATTACAAATTATTCAGACGTATGAACTACGTGGACGTAACCTACTATGTCCAGTCCGCTAATTATTGCAAATGATGACAAAAATATACTATGAACTAGACGTTTTCAAATAAAATGACTGCAGCCTTACGGTCATGAACGTCATCCTGTGTTCTGAATTACATTAAGTGGCTGTTGTATTGATAAGATTGACTGTCAGCCTGTAGGCGTCCTGAATTTAAAGTTATATGAATTGTAATAGTTTTAAAATGTTTAGTTATTTATATAACAAATAATTGATAGATTTGAGAACTTTTTTTTTATAGTTACGTCGTTCCCTCATATTGTACGTCACATCAGATTTGAATGAATTTCAATTGTTGAGTTATGTATTATACATAGACGGTTTAAATATATACACTAAAAATTATATATTGCTCATACTACAAAATTAAATGGAGGTGAATATTTACTTAGAAATGAAAAAATAAATACAAGTTTTTCGAAGATTTAATTATTAAGTAAAAAATGAATCCCAATTTCACCATTTAATTATTTTTACCCATAAAAAGACAAAGTTTTTCTCACACAGTGACATATAGTCAAAAATATGGGTTAAAGTATCGGTGTCTACAAACGATTTGGAGTCACGTATGGCCTATGATCATCGATACATTTGGTGGGTTAGATATTTAACATGGCGTGTATCGTATTTTTCAAGATTGTACAGATTTTTATTTCGTCCGTAACATAAATCGAAAGATTTTTTTTTTATCACTCAGGCACAATTTCCACAACGATATACCGAGAAAAGTTTTTTCACCACAATGATAAAGTCGTACCATGGTGGACTCGAGTTTACACTCGTCTGCACACAGTCGACCAAAACGCATTTCTTTCCTTTGACGAGAAAATTCAATTGTGGACGGTGATATTAGACGATTTTAGAACGCCGATGAAAACATCACGTGACGGAAAAGTTGCGGTCAAGAAGAGGCCCTCCGCCACTGTTGGTTCGGGTGTCGGATTTAGTGTAGAAAGTCTTGGTTACAACGACGGAGATTCATCCTGCACCATATAAGCAGCTGCAACACTCTTCAACGCTGATCCTGCGTCAAACTGAGACCCTAATCAAAAGTCTTCACATTAAAGCTATAACGTCTCATCGTCGTGTCGTGATTGAAAAAATTTATACAATTTCTCGCCTGTGAAATCAGACGAATCGTGTCCAAAGCGTTTGCCATTTTTTAACGGCGGCACGGGTGATGTCGTGACAATGGCGTACACCCCGCCTACAAATTGAGCAGATGCACAATCAACAAAGGGACATTTATAGTCCCACGAGTGATGAATTGTCCGCCCCATGAGAGTGGACAAAAATTTCCCTTTTGTTTTTATAAACTAAGGCACTAAGCGTTATTCAAAATTTATTTTTAAATTTGAACCAATTTGAGTAACACAAGCCGGTGGTTTTATTGAATTGATAGCACGAGGATTGTTTCTCGTCGTGAAAACTATGGCTAGCTCGTTAACACCCACTCCTTTGTTAGAATTGACGATAAAAGAAAAGCAAAATGGCCGACATGATTGATGTATCATATTCATGATAATTGAATACAAATGATTAAATAAAATATATGAGTATTCTTTATGATCTAATGCTGAACACAAACAAAACAGAATAACCGTCTACGCACACCCTGCTATAACAACTGGACACGCCAAAGCGACGTTTAACAGCGTGACGGCCATCGACGTTCTTGCACAAGTAGCGGATGAGGAACAGGAGTCTGTGAATCTCTTCCTCAGGCTCCAGCCGGCGTCCTTGGCAACGCAAGCAGACAGCAATAGTGGCCCACACACACCGGAGCTATGTCTTGGAGTCGTTTGCGTATGTACCCCGATCCATCTTGTCGAGTGTTTATTCAAGATCCTATACATGCACTAAGCTCGGTCGCTGCCATAAGTATCAAAAACTCCCCAAATTTGGAAAAATATAGAACCACCCAATGGGAGCCCGGCTTTTTTGAGTGGATGTCTAAATTGACCACACATAAGGCGGACGAGTGAGAATGTTTGAGTAATTAGTCCATAGGAAATGTCCCTATATAGATTGAAATTTGAGCCCAGCAGAAGTGCTAATTGATGAGAATTCATGTGTTAATAATTAATTTTTCACCTCACCATTAGAAGTCTATATTGACACCGTCCCCTCGTAACTCCGAGAAAACAAAGAGGTTAATGTGGTGTCAAATCTGTCTTGAACTGTAACTCAGAATCTCACGTTCCCCTCCTGTTCTGAAGCTGGTGTGCGCGTCCTGTTCCTGCCTGTGGGAGTCAAGTCGAAGCAACATAAATTAACCTTATTGAACATGTCCGCTAGATTAAAAATGCCCTTGTTTCTGATGTGTATCTTCCAATATCCCGAAAACATTTAAATCTAGGCGAGGTAGGACTGCCAGAGATTGTTGTCCAAAATTTAATCAAAATGGGCAAAATGTTTTTGGATTCATTTACTTATAACTAAACGATCAAGTTTTCTGTGAATCATTGAAAATTACGGACTCGGTGTCATACTGCCCACAAACGCCTCGTTTGACACCATTGTTAATAAAACAATTGAGGGATCACCCCTTGAATAACATTGTTTAGACTCACAGAATAGGGATCCCTTGGTACGTCACAGACAATGAACGTCCACAACCGATTATTGGTATTTCCTGCTTCTAACAGTGTCTTTCTATATCGAGTGAAATATCGGCGACACTTTCCACGAGTTTCACAAAGAGGGTGGCGTCTAAAATTCGCACCTACGTCGGTGTTTAAAATTGTTCCGCGACCTGTGAGACAGATAAAACTCTATTTTGTTGTCCGAAAAATAATTTAACGCGCAACGATATATTTTTACAATAGCAAATGTAAATATAAAAAAATTCGGCTGTAAGACGTCCCACCAAGTAGGGACCGGATGTTTTAACAATCTAATCTCGTTGCAAGTCTTTGTTCTCTGTTTGGATGCAGCGAGTTTCACACGTTAGCGGCAGGGTATCCGCAAAACCACATACCATTCAACCAAGTGGGTGGTCGAGCTCTCTAACCGTAATTAGTTAAAGTCTCTAAATAAGCCTGTAGCATAGTTGTCTGTCGATTTTTGTAAAGGTGTTCGTTGAGTAAAGATTATTAGATTTGACTGAATATTGAAGTTTAAACAAAGTTTTTGACGCATCCATTTTAATTTTCGCTGCGAACCGTTCTCTTCCCCCCTCACCACTGAATACGAAGATATAAATTAATCGAAGAGAGTCACGAAAATACCCCGTCCCCGGGGCAATAAAAATGCTATAACTGAGCGTCATTGTCCACGGTAATGAAGATTGTATCGACCACCTGTTAATATTATGTAATACCTTTTTTAATGCATTTTTCGTCGAAGGGAATCTATTCTTTTTTTTTGACTCTCCATAATTAATAAAAAATATCTATTTGAGCTCTCTTGTCCCCTGCTTGGCTCTGGCGCCACCTTCGAATGAAGTCTTTTACGCTTTTTTACTCCTTTTTGAAGCCACGTCCCTCGACCTGGCCGATGACGCCGCTTTGTTTAACTATAGCACCGACCTTTTACCATGTTTACGATGTCCGCTATGTCGGCCCAAAATAGTGCAACCAAGTTTTGTAACGCATTGTTTGTCCCACGCCTTTCTGCCCCCCTCATAAACAACGGGTGTGACAAATCACAGAGAAATCCACCACCAAAAAGGCGCTAACCACGTCCCCCGTCTGCTTTTATAAACTGCGGTGATAACGACCGGATGTTTCCCTCTCTCCCTCCATGGTACAGCTAAGTCAAAATTTTAGACTACGTCCCCAGTATCTATTTATCTAGTTTTCGCTCTACAAATGTAAAAACACTACGCAGTGTGGCACGTGACCCGAGTGAAAATACGACTCTTCGCCAAACTTTGTTGTATAACCATGCTTATAGAGTCATAAATTAACGATTTCTCGACAGGAAAAGAATATAGGAAAGAACACGTGATGGCGCGTGCGGAGGGGAACAGTAAGATTCTAATCCATCTTACATAATAGTCCGTCCTACAAATGTAGTACCTTTAATGTCTCAGGTGTACACAAAGACAGGCTCCTTGAACTAGAGCCGTGCAGTTTACGTTTATTAGTGTCGCAAAAATACCCCCTTTATATCCTCGCTCCATTAAATACCTCAAATTTATTAACCGCATTAAATGACTCTATGTTTGGGTATCGAGTTCGAATGGTTGTAATTAAGTCTCGATGCCCCATAGAGAACATACAGAAATTCATATTAAATTTTCATTTTCGCCACCGGTAAAAGAAATTGGTTTATGAGAATCGTGTATTATGGGTGAACATGGCGGCGGACCTATACACCCTTTTTGTTGTTTTCATCTCAGTCAACATTGTTTGATCGGAGAAAATGTGTACTCATTGAAATTCGGATATTAAAACCTCTAGGATCACCTTTATCACTTATAGAGCAACTTCATTTTATTATAACTCCTTAAAGGAGTGACATTTTGTGAGGAACGAAACAACGTCCCACATGTCACAACGAAATTTTGGCCGTCAATTCGTTTATCTTTGGATAAAATGTTATCTTTATAAGATTCAAACCCACGGGATAGGATATGTTCACTAGTCCCTACCACATCCCACCGTCCTGTTCTAGCCGAATAGACTGTTCCAATTGTTGTAGTAAAGTAAAGAGAGTGAATTATTCTCGAAAAAATCGGCTCTCGAGTCACACTACACGCAGTTCTACAAAAAAACTGGCTCATATTTTTAATTTTAGACACAGGACACCCAGCATTTGAAAGAACTGTTCGTATCCCTTTCAACTTGACTAATATGTTGAATCCTTAATCCGCTTACTCTGTACTATATTTATCTATTTGAAAAATCGTGGGACGACGCCAACGCAAACTAGTTCGTAGTCTATAAAATGTCCCTCAATAGGCCGGCCGTGTAGATTCTTAAGGAATAGACCGTAGTGAAGTCTAGAAATACTTTTAACTATTCAAAAATTCGCTTTAAAATTTAGCCTCGTAATCCTTTGTGTCAAAAAAGTCATCTTTCTTTACTTTCGGCACATGATCGCCCTCCTTGAACAAAAATATCCTAGTTTTTATTTTATCACACCGCTTTCGCAGTGCGCAATAGTAATGTTTAAAGGTACTGAAAGCTTGAACCTACCGGAGCCATTCCCAATAGTCAAATGAACAACTAAACGTAATTATTATTTAATTATGACCTGAACTTAGTTTATCTTAGTTTTTACTATTATTGTCTTAGAGGTTATTGAGTCTAACCGATCTTTTATGATATTTTTTAAAAACTATTCTATCACCATCTCACTTGGCTGAAGGCAATACATATTTTTATTACGTCAATCGGCTACGGCGACAACGTTTATGACGTCAATTATATATACCTTTACCAACCTTACAAAAACGATTTCGTTATTCACAGACCCGCGCCACCTAGACTTGGCAACTCTGAGAGCGTTTGCCCGAGCACAGGCTAAATTAACCCGATACAAATAGTTCCCTTAGTAGTAATTTTATAATAAGTTACGTAGTAGGTCTTTAGAAAATCAAAATTTTATTATAATTATATTTGATCAGATAACATATAAAATAAACCTTATAATACGCTTTAATAATTTAAAAACAAAAATTGTTAACAAGAAAAGCGGTCCAACAATGCAGTTACGCTATAACTCGTTTTACTCTCAACGGTTCGTGCGATTAATTTTGAGTGTGACAGTATTAACCAATTGCCATGTATATTCAGCGTTTGCTAATGTTTCACTAATACACAGATAGAATAGGATTTTCTGTAAAGAAATTTATATGTTCTTAAATAATTAAAAAAATCAATATAACACATACTTAAATTATAATGCAATATAGCAAAAATAGCTCAATTTTGGAATAAACTACTCACTAGATTTTGATGAAAAAGAAAACTACTAAAATAAAATCGAATAATACAGTGTACTACATATCTTCACAATACGGTCCTCAAATAACATGATTACAACTGCATTGTCCTATACCAATCAATCTAAGCATATTATCAAGTAGCACCGATTACGTTCCATAATGCCACAACACTTTCCATGCAGGAGAAGTCAACAGTCCATTTTCTAAAATTGTGAATTTATCAATACAAAGACGGATAACAGCGTTCAAATCAAAACCATCAACTACATTTATAGGCAAAGCAGGACCGCAAGCCAAGGGGCATGGGGTTTATTTCCAGGTTGAACCCCCCTCCTCCACAAGACCTTTGCGTACCCACCTACCTCTTTCTCGTCCCTAAAGCTGTTGACTCATAAATGAGAACTCTAACAAATAATACATACTTAATGGGCTTCAATGATATATACATCCAGAGGTGTCTTGGGTTGATGGACCTATGTGGAAGAATGTCAGATCTGGGCAATGCCAGATTTGCCCCAATCTCTCATCTGGCCATACTGCTCCATTACTGGTATATCACAGGCCTAGATCTGAGTAAGTTCTGGCCAGATATGGACCTTTACTGGAGTACAAATATAGAATTTCCCACATAAGGGAAGGTATAAGAGTTCTCTCATTTGAACTTTCTAAGATGACAAGGTAAAATGAACACAATAACAAAGTTGGAATAAAAACTAAAAAGAGATTTGTGTGAGTCAAGAGTATGCAAGTTGCTTAATTTGAATTTCAGATTTAGCTCATAAATTTAGTTAAAACTCAAATTTCCAAAATACAATTTATGAAACTCTTGCAATGTTTTTATAGTCTAGCAGTAAGCAATGAAAGAAAATTTGATCAAAAAAACGTAAAGTTATAATAATGTATAAATTAGAATATTTTTTTATAATTTTAAATTAATTTTGATATTATGTGTGTCTATGACGACATTTATGGCATTTTGCAGTACCTGAAATTTCAAATTTTCCCAAAAAAATACAATGGACCTCCCGCTTAAGGTGAGCATGAAACTTCCACATTCCACCGCCCCCAACGTCAAGAAAAGAATTCTGGGCAGCCATTGGTGGCATAATAAATATGGAGTTTTAGTTTTGAGACACAAAACAAACACATAACCTCTTATCCCACCACTAAGTAGATGCCTAATAATAATCCATCCTCTCATAGAACAGTATCTTTAATTCTGACTAATCATGCTTTCAATAGAGATAATTTTTGATTTAAAAAACCGAGAAGGACAACCAGAAAGGTACCGATTGGAAGGGAAAAAACATGAACTGAAAACTATCCTGGAAAATGTTTTCTGAGAAATTCCAGTTTCCAGAAATATATGCTTTGCTGTGTGTAGGTCAACACCACCTATTATTAAAAAATATTAAACTAGTTTGCTTGTTTTTGATTGAATTAAATGTTACATGCTATTGTAAACACGTTAATTTATTTTAAAGTTTGAATTTTAAAATAGAGTTATAATATGTTTTTATTTGTGATTTGTACTTAACTCTACATCTTTAGTATATACTATGGAAGTATCTCAACAAAGTTAGTTTTTTATTTTTTTAGTTAGTAGTCTTATCTCGTCTGACTGCTTGAATCTCACTCCTTAGATGAGCCGACAATTTTCTTTCAAAAATTTTGGTTTGACGAAATGTCTCTATTTCTCAATGTGGTTTGAAACGGTTCACGTGATTACTGATATTGGCAGAAACTACTTCCCGCTTATCAACCCAGACTTATGCAACCAAAAGTGTATAAAGTTTTTTTTAAAATATAGTCTTCAAATAAGTTAAAGAGTTAATATCGCTCTGGGCGGGGGAAGGTAAAGTGAAAAGGAGTTTCTATGCGTGTGTTGTAAATGTGAGGGTAATTCTTACGCTGTATAGTCGTCTCAAACTGGGTAGTTTTCCATACTAACTATTTTGATTTAAGGTAGGGAAAGTATTATTGTGGTTATATAGCTTACAAACATGTATATGCCAAACTTGTTACTGAACTTAGCCACAACCACATAAACGTATTTATTTTTAGAGAAAACAAGAAATGCGCAGGGTGACAACATCATACTATAAACCAGATATAACTATTATTTTTATAAATAAACATTAGAGCACTAAAAACGAAAAAAATAAAGTACGATTTTAATAAGACAATAGATGCATAATCAGAAATTAATCGAATCTTAAGTAAAGACAGGAATAACAATAAAAAAAAAAAAAAAAAAAAAAAAAAAAAAAAAAAAAAAAAAAAATAATAAAGAACCAATTTAATTC
>JBCFYV010004379.1:0-21628 GCA_039000515.1 Timema cristinae | reverse complement strand
AACCGTTATTTCCCGAGGATAACACGCTCACACCCCGAAATAATATTCACAAAAGAGCACACAGATTACTAACTAGCCGAATTAATATTCAAAAAAGACACTGTACTATTCAAATTTGTAATAAAATTATTAATGGGGTAGCATAGACACGCCTAAATACAAATCAATAATACTCAACTAAAAACATTTTGTTCAACTTGTTGATTCACCCACGTGATTTTATTAAATTTATTTATACGATAATTTAATGTTATATTGTATTTTAAAATTGTTGGATTTTGGTATGAGAATAACCATTTGTTTAGTTGCTTAATATTGAAGTTTTCTTTGCTGTTTATTCAAATTGATTATTAAAAGCAAGAGAACGTTAAATTGGCCTTATATGCTGAAAAGAAATATGGCCACTGGATAAAAGCTGCCAGCTTATGACGTATAAAAAGAGGACCGTTGCCTGTTAGGCGCAAAGGATTAATACTCGTTGTTTACAAGATTTAAACTTTATATTATTTCACAAACATTTTGAATGTTTTTTTCCTCTTTATTATCACAAACCCTTTATTTATGTTAAAGATATACGTGGGTAGTTATAAAAATATTAATAACTCAGTATAATACCATTAAATGTAAAATTTCACGCTCTATTTAACCTTTTATTACCACAAGAGTTAAAAGAAAAACTAAAATGAAACTACTAGACTTTTTTTCTTAAAATTTGATTATGGAAAGTAAAATTATACTGTAATCTTTGGAGAAGTATTGTTAAAAGTGATTGATAAATATTTTTAGTGATAATAATAGTTATTTCCAAATATGGTGACAAAAGTTACTTTTAGACCATGTTGGCATTACTGATACCATCTGCTAGCTGTCATGTAAAACCATAGAAGTGGTAAGTCCACTGTAGGTATCTTAAAACACACTTTAATCAGCCAAAACAAAAACTAAATAAATAGAATTAATAGGCATAAAGAAGATAAATTATTTAATAGAATAAATTTGTTATATTAAACCAAACGATTTAACAAAATATTTTTTTAAATTTATTTTATTTAAAATAAACAATCCTTGTCAAAGGTACAGCACATGGTAATGGTCATTGGTTCAAACATGTAAACCTTTGTAATAAATATTAGGAAGCGAAGGAGAAATCAGTTAAGAGGTTTATCTAGCATTAACAAAGTTTGTTTATTTTATTTAAAATAATAAAAAAAGGGAAATACATAAATAGAACAAAATATAATAACATGGCGTGAAGCGCTTATCCTCTCATAATTAAATAAACTCATTTAGATAATGGAAATACAAGACATTGCAATTCCTGAAAATAATAATGGAACAAACCGTAATTAGTTGGTTGTCAGTACAACACTAATATAAATAGAAATCATGGAAGTCTATGGTTCAAAGTTGAATATCCCGCGCATTCATTGAGAGACACGATAACTCCAATATTACTCCTATCTGATATTTCTACATTAACTAATATCCGAACTAATACGGGAAATCACCCAAATACGCGCCTTCAAGCAAAACGCAATAATCATGATCACATAACATGTTAAATTAGAAATATAAATAGCCCTTACAGAAAGTCAAAAGTTTATAGGTCCTTTAGCTTGAGTAATAGGCGCAAAAAATCTGTACTACCATTGTAACCCCTACAATCGTTCAAACTTAGGAAACTATAATAAGTAAAACAAATACGCGCCTTCAAATCACAAGAAATCGACATAATGCCTATTGGTAATTTACAAGACTATCTTAAGACCAAGTCCCAAACTAATCTACAAGTGCCCTGTGCTATACACATGAGCAGTTAACAAGATAACTGCAATTACTATGTATAAGCTCAAGATATCATGAGAGAACGGGTGGTAAGCCCGTGACACGAAGCTTTCCACAGCGTGGCTTGAAAATACATCCATTAAATGAGACATACAATTAAAGAGAAGTTGCCCAGACTAATTGAAATAAATCTCGCATAAGGAGAGAGGCGACAGCATTTGCTACGAGCGGTGTGAAACATTTTGAAGTTTAAAGTTTATATAAATTAAGTCCTAGATTATAATTTTGATAAGTATCTCCCCCATTACGTCGAAAGAGAATTTTGAATAATAAAATAATAGATCCCGGCCCCTTAGTTGCCGTCCTCACCTAGTTCAGTCGGTGGTATAATGAGTGACCATTGAAAACCAACGCTCCAATATATACTCATAATTGTATCCATAGAGAGAAGGGGTAAGGGAAGGAGGGGGTAGGTAGAAAGAACATACACGACATGAAACGGAAGGTCCTCAAAACGAGAAGAGTGTTCGAGACTATCATAACGCTGGAACTACCTCTGACGTGGCCATGTGGAACCTCAGTCTTCGTTTCCGGCCATGCGTGGATCGAACCCCGAGCAGTCAGTCGGTCGAAAGCTTCATTCAGTCAGTTGTGTAGAGAGTTGCTGTGCGGAGGTCAGAGCACGCACTCTTGTGTTTAAGTTCATCAAGGGGTTTTGGTGAGTGTTGCCCCATTTGAAATAGCTCTAGCTTGTAACTCGTTACAAACATCATTACATTACATTAACATTTTTTAGGTTAAGAGGATCACTTTAAAATGCTATACAGTGATAATTTAAAGTGTACATCTACTTATTAAATTGTTTCAAATCAACAACAAAAATATTAAGAGGCAAAAGAATACAAAGAAAATATTTACTTTTCACTTATGGAAATGGCAAGTCTTGATACATACACTGTAGGTTGTATAATGTCTCTGTGGAAGCTTTGTGCAGTAAACATGTTGAATTGAGCAAAAGCTGATAGATGGCTTCACAGTTTAGGTGGTGAAAGGTACAACACTCACCCCTACCATCTATAGCCTTTTTCTGGTTTCAAGACAATACAGCCACCCTAGAAACAGTATATAATCTAAGTAAAAACTTTGAAAATAGTGTGATTATTTTTTTCTTGCAATTCATATCTTACTAAACTGTTGTAATGTCTGTATTCTTGCACCATCTGTTGGACAGCTCTTAAAGGAAACCAAACCTTGACTTGCTATATTTTACTAAATATTTATTTACCAAATGTAATCATTGTTTGAACATTTCATCAAGTTTTGTCTTATGCTTTTGTAGCATGTCAATCAGCGAGATTGGACAGCTACAATTAAATATCAATATTTTGATAATTTCCGACAAAAGAAAGAAAGAAGTAATATTAACATATTTAAAAGTAATCTAACTCAAAGTTTATTTTTCCTGACTAGATGCAGCCAGATATGATCACGTGTCTCCCTAAATTGAAACACGTGGTTGTTCAAAAAATATTGCCTTTTGATAAATACTGTAGCAGATATCAAAGAAGAGGATTAACATTATCAAATTTATGAATAAAATACTTTAGCGCATATCTTTTGCCATTGGACGATGTCGGATAAATTTACATAGATTTGCCATGCTGCCTACAAGAAAATATAGTAAAAAGACGTCTATATCACAAATTCTCGTAAAAATAATAGCTGAGCCTAAAGAATATAATCAAACCAGATATATTTAAATAGAAGATGCTTTAGTATCTACTCACCATTTCAAGATGTTCTTGGATTCGTTCGCCACATGTTGGAAAGGGAGAGCTGTTCAATAATGGCGGCCTACTGCAACCACACGTGCTATCATAACAACACCTGACAAAGAAAGAAGCGTAGAATGGACTCGACCTAGTGACCCGCTTGCCCTTCAGAGAAAACTAGCGGCAGTCCAAAGAACCGTGTTTTCCCCTCTTCTCCACTAGCGGCTCTCCCTGCTTTGTTTTCCTTTCTCCCAGCCTTCATCTGTCTCTCTTTTTTTCTATATTTCTGAGTTTATCACCCTTTTATTTTGTTTCATTCAAATCAGATTGTAGAGTATATAAGGCTGCTTCTCAGGTTCACATTATACCCATTATACTACAACTTAGCGTTGAAGGAGGAACTTCTACAACTTAAATCAACGAAGGAAACGGCAACCATGAAGTGTTGGCCGTCAGATCCGCCGTTGCGCTAGCCAGGAGGATATACTTCAAATACTTAAGTATCCTGGCAACATTGTTAAGTTCTTATGACTTAGTCTAGTTTTTGTTGTAAAACTAGGCAATGTCTACTTAGACATGTTTTTATATCCTGTATGTTTAGTATCTATAGTCGGAGATAATTTTCATTTGTTTTGATAGTTATATATTTTGTCGAGTCGACAGTTAATCCATTTCAAGTCTTGTTGACTTCAAAATTAAAAAGTTTTATTTTATTCGTTAAATATTGTGACTTCCACTCTGAAGGACAAGTCTCTTATGACTAGTATTAGATTTTGTACATCAGTCCTAGCGACTATGTTTCTCTGTATCCTTATGATACAGTCTTTACATTATGAGCCATTCGCTTCGAATGTAGTAATGTCTTAGTCAAAGACTTGCTAACCCTCCACAAGCTCCATTTATTTATTCTGAGTCAATGTTCTCATGACGCCGTGGACGTCATGTGCATTGTTTAATATTTGTATGGCTACACTTGGTGACCTGGTGGTCTAGGGTAAGGTGTCAGACTTCTGTGCTGGCGGCCGGGGTTCAATCCTCGGTCTCGGCACAGATTTATCTGATTGCCAAACCCTTCCTTCACCTCTGACAAGACATCTTGTGAATGGGGGGAATGCCAGGCCTCCACCGTGGTTCGGATTCCATGTTAAACTGTAGGTCCTTTATTTCATCTCACAATCATCCTACCATACACATTAGCGTAAGTGCGTGATAACCCGAATGGGTAGTAAGACGCGGTGCTAATAATAATGTATGGTTACAACCAGGCTGTCTGTCCTGTTTTTTCAAATCACAGTTGGGTTAATAGAGATCTATGTTTTTAGTTGGTTACGTAGTCACGCTTCACGTACGATATTAGCTTGTGTGAGCAAACGCGAAACTCCGCTCGTGTCATATGGGGTCCGCACAAATAATATTTTTGCCTTTGCCTATTTTTTTGACTCCTATTGTTTTTGTGTTGCTCTCAGTGTAATTGCAATTAGATTTGTTTGTACTATTGAATGCTCTGGCAGTACCGACAGGGAAAGGACAGGCCATAGTACCTGTTTATCTACACTTGTTTGCTAGCCATAGACCACTGTTATCTACAGATCTTTCTATTGTTTTTCATTATCCAAAGTGTTTTAAGGATATTGTCTTAAGACCCAGTCATGCTAACTGATTAGAGTCTATATATATATCTTGTCCAATACCCTTTTGTTAATTACTACTCAATTGTTTTCTCCTTCAGAAACACCTGCCTGTAGCCTGGCTCCAGCTCAGCCCTTGTAGCTACTGCAAGACAATCAAATTTCACAAAGTCTTATTACTAGCCACAGTATTCAAACTTATAATCTTGTAATATTATTGTACGAATTGAAAGATTTTTTTTGTAAACAACTTGCAAAACCCAAATTACTTCTGCCTTAGTTATATCATCTTTAATAACATAAGGAGTAATGTAACACTTTCTTACCAGATTGATAACAGATTCAATTATAAGTCCTTTATACTAAAACGGATGTACTCTTTGAATGTTATTTACCGAGTGATTAGATAGACACTTAACATGTTTTTTCTTTATTACATACTATTAATAACTATAAAAGTAGTAAAATACCTCCTCCATGATATACAACTATGCATCAGAATTAAAGAGTTTTTGATGAGATTAATATTTTTCTTGTTGGATATTTCCTTATACTAAAGTGAAATAAAGTGCTATAAGATATTTTATTTAAACTTTATATTTTATTTTCCCTAAATGCTTTTGATGTTTTTTCCCATACCTATTTTTAATTATATGCTATTCTAACATTAATATAACTAAGAATTAAATAGCCGATGCTATTATTTATGCTTTTTAGTGAGGAATTCTCCATTTAGATATCATATTCTGAAAATTGAAATATGACACCTGGACATGCGAATTGAACTCGGGGACCTTTGGCTTTGTACAGTTAACAACCCCAATACGAGGCCCTGAGGATGGCGTAATTCGCCGAAACATGTTATGTAACAAGCTTTTAAGGAGTGGAATCAAAACATCAGATAAGGAATGTCTCTTTAATTCACTCTTTCTTGTAACATTATAATTAGCATTTTTCAAAGCAACAATTTTCATCTACACTTCTTATATGACATCAAATACCTTGGGACCCGCCTTGGTGGCGTAGTTGGCTAACGCTTGTCGTGTTGAGCTCGACTGCTGAGGAGGATAAACAACTTATTTTATCCAAAATATCATATTTATATTGATTGAGCTGGATGACACATCTGCTACTACACCCATTCTCTAATTAATTATCTATTATTAACACAAGGAATTTAGGATGCTCGGGCTCCGAACCCCCCAACCTCTTGACCCAACTAACAAGTTCCAAATACTATAATCACTTATTTTAACTTTGTGGACTATGTTATTAGATATATTTTAATTTCAATGTTAATATGTTTCATATGTATCTCATCTGCAATTATCATGTGGGAATGTTTCACAAACTAAGTACCTGTTAAATTGCTAACCGACTATCAATCACCTTTTAGTAATACTATTAATTGCTTGTAACTGTGTAAAATGTCCTTGTTAACTTTTTCTTAGGTTGTATTAAATTAATAATTCATGTAATTAGTTTTTAGTACAAAAGAGCATTGACGTACTAAGCCAAAGGTCCCGGGTTTGATTCCTGTGTCCAAGTGTCATTTTTCAATTTTCTGAATACTCATATAACTGTTAATTAAGGAATCTAAATCAATGTAACCTAATTAAATCATTTTGTTAAAAGCCAGTATTTGTGTTTGGGTTCACAGGGGACAATGCAAAACCCGTTGTGTCATTCATTGCTGGTATCACAGCCCCTCCTGGCCGAAGAATGGGTCATGCTGGGGCCATTATATCTGGAGGTAAGGGGGGAGCCCAAGACAAGATCAACGCTCTGGAGAAGGTAAATATGAGGGAAATAATCTGTAATAATTTACAGATTTTAGTGAAGTGCTTTATAATGCCACAAACTCCCATCAAAGCATATACAAATTTGACATTATTTTTATAGACGCATAATAGGTCTCTACAGAGCATTATAATATATTAGGAACTAGTGATTTTCAAAGCTTTTTATAGTCAAAAGGCAATAACACTAACTTTAAATGTTGGTAGACATTATTTACTTTACATCCATTACAGTTTCCGGCCAATGTTCTGGATCAGTTTTTTGTTCTAACCAAATATTTACCACTACCGGCTTGCTAGGCCTGTCATAGCTTTATGTGCCTTATAATCTCTCTAAAGACTATGGCAGACACAACATCCAGTCCGGCCATTAATTTATTACTATGAAAGGGTAAACACACGTTTCACCAATGATACATTTTTCGCCACGTGGGAATAGAACCCGGGGCCCTTAGCTCATTAGACAGACTCGCTACCGACTGAACTAAGGTGTTGGATCTTGACAAACATCCACAGACTCTAAAAATGCAATCAATAAATCAATCCCAATGAAAGTAACTGACACAAATTTCACATTATTATTTGTAGCATTCACACTTTTTAGAAAAGATTAATAAAATTGAGAACATTCCTTTCAAATAAATTAAAATTAAAAATACAAATAAAAAGGCATCAATGACATGGTTGTTTTTATGCATCATCATCAACTGTGTTCAACCTGTGGCCTCTTTTTTTTTTAATAAAATACCTCCATCTTCCTTGTTCCTTCCAACATTCTTACTCTAATTTTTTTTCATTCTACTCCCACACACTTTGTGTTATCTGCTCCACTTATCTTTCTCTTGGTATTATTTCCTTTTCCATCCTCATTACATGTCCATACCATCTCAGTCTTACTTCTGTTGCTGCCTCATGTACTCTCTGTACACTCTTAACTGGATAACTACGTTCCTAATCTTGTTTCTCCTCGTTACAGCTAACATGCTCCTATCTAACTTCATTCCCATGGTCTCTCTTACATTCACTTTCCATGTTTCTGCTGCATATGTGACAATGTGTACAGAGTATTCCTTATATATCATTTCCTTTTACTTTAAGGACATTTCTATTCTCCGAAACAGGCCTCTTACCCACCTATAGAACAATCCCCCCGACCTTTTCTCATTAGACCCTCTTTACTCCCACCCTTGTCTTGATCACACTTCCAAGATATTTTACATGTTTCTTTCTCAGCCCTACTCCATCCAAATGTATAACTTTACTAGATCTTATCCTCTTACTGGTCATGTTAAATTTCCCTCTGGATACTATTTCACCTCCTCATTCCATTCCTGTAGCTGTTCCTGTACTTTCTCTTCCTTCTCCCCCCATACCATCAAGTCATCAGTAAGCATCGTGGCTTTCATTCTTTCCTACACAAGTTTTCCTGCCACTTTGTTCATCACAATTTCCATTGCCATTACAAATAGTATTTGTGAGAAGGTACTCCCCTGCTTCCCTACATTTTTTATTTGGAACCAATTCATAGACCCCTTTTTTGTCTTAACACAACTCATCTTATCCTCATACATTCTCTTTGCTTTCATTACAACTCATCTTTTTACTTCCTCATTTATCGCTTTCCAAACTCTCTATCCACACTATAAAATACCTTCTCCACATCAATAAATATCACATATTCATACCTTCTTTCCATCAGTTGTCATATGGCAAAAATCAAGTCTATTGTAGACCTCTATTCCCAAAATCCATGCTGTTCTTTTCTCAATTTTCCTTTTATTCCATTTTCCCACATATTTTTATGCCATGGTACATTAGTGTTATTCCCTTACAATCACACCTCTTCCTGGGTGACCTGGTGGTCTAGGGATAAGGTGTCAGACTTCTGTGCGGGGGGGCGGGGTTCAATCCTCGGTCCCGACACAAATTTATCTGATTGCCAAACCCTTCCTTCACCTCTCACAAGACGTGTATTAAACACAACTTGTGAATTTGTGGAATGCCAGGCCTCCACCGTGGTTCGGATTCCACGTTAAACTGTAGGTCCTCCATTTCATCTCACAATCACCCTACCATTACACATTAGCGTAAGTGAGTACAAACTGAACGGGTAGTAAGACGCGGTGCTAATAATAATAATGCGTATCAGAAAACATTCTAAAGTAGTTTAAAGTAAGGAGTGGTAATAAACTTAGAACTTAGATAGAAAACTCAGGAATAGCTATAATAAAATAATATAGCTTTCCAATTGAATGAATTAGATAGTTTTAAAATTGGTATATGAATTAAGTGACTTTTAATATTCAAAAGATTGATTTTATTTTGCTTTTAATGAGCTACAAAATGGCATATATAAAAATTTTCAATAAAGTGATATAACATCAACCGAATTAAAACATTGGTTGACGACAAGGCTAAAATACACATATAAAAATTAAAATTTATTGACAAAACTTAGATACGACAAATTAAGCACAAAAACAAAGTTTAAAGATCACTAGTGTTGTAAATTAGGTAATAAAATTGAACTAATGGATCTCTCAATAAGGTTTAATAAAGTAATGAAAATGTTCTAGTTACAACGTTTATGAAAAATATAATTTTTATTTTAAGGTTAGTTATAAAATCCAGGCCTTATCTTGGTTCAATCCCATTACTCCTTGTGATAATCAGCCATTAGAATGATGCTGATTTATATTCTTCCGACATGTTTCGGTATAAAAATACCATAATCATGGACAACGTAAAATGAAATTAAAGAACCATGAAGAAAACTTGATACTTAAGTTGTACGAAAATCTATAATAAATTACTGTGATATTCATGATTTTGTAAAAGACAATTAATAAACAAACAAACTTACCAACGTCGCTGTGCGTTACACAATATAGAATTAACAAAAATCTATTTTAGATTCACTCCTCTTAAACAGTTGTAACAAAGTATCTAATAAAAATACAATAACTTATGACTTGAAGTCTTAGGCTGGTATTTATTTAATCAACACTGGTGAAAGACTCGCAAGTAATTTTTATTACACTTCACAGATTTTTTTTGGAATAGGCCTACTATAAAAATTCTAAAACTCAAGGTTTAGCCTAGAGGGCAACACAACACAATCTTGGGGTTAAAAGATTTATTTTATAGTCTTGATACACTTGAATTTTCGAATAATGTAATCAATCACTGAGAAACACTCGCTATTTTATTTTATCACAAGCTTTAAGGTTATATTAGATAAATAATTATTCAAAGATCACTAAAAACCTGTTTATTTTCCGAGGATAACACGCTCATACATCAAAATAATATTCACAAAAGAACACACAGATTACTTAGTAGCCGAATTAATATTAAAAAAAGACTATTATTCAAATTTGTAATAAAATTATTAACGGGTAGCATAGACACGCTTAAATACAAATCAATAGTACTCAACTATAAAATATTTCGTTCAACTTTTTGACTCATGCACGTGGTTTTATTAACTGTATTTTATATGATAATTCACTGTTATAATGTATTTTAAAATGGTTAGATTTTGGTTATGAGAATAACCGTTTCGTTAGATGCTTAATATTGAAGTTTTCTTTTGCTTTTTAATTCAAATTAATTATTAAAAGCAAGAGAACGTTAAAAGTGACCTTATATGCTGAAAACAAATATGGCCACTGGATTGAAGCCGCCGGTTTATGACGTATAAAAGAGGACCGTTGCCTGTTAGGCGGCAAAGGTATTAATACTCGTTGTTTACAAGATTTAAACTTTATATTATTTCACAAACTTTTTGAATGTTTTTTTCCTCTTTATTATCACAAACCATTTATTTATGTTAAAGATATGCGTGGGCAGTTATAAAAATATTAATAACTGAATATAATACCATTAAATGTAAAATTTCATGCTCTATTTAACCTGTAATTGCTACAAGAGTTAAAAGAAAAACTAAAATGAAATTACTAAACATTTTTTCTTTGATTTGATTATGGAAAGTAAAATTATACTGTAATCTTTGGGGAAGTATTGTTAAAAGTGATTGATAATATTTTTAGTAATAATAATAGTAGTAATTACTAAATAATAATTATTTCCAAATATGGTGACAAAAGTTACTTTAAGACAATGTTGGCGTTACTGATACCATCTGTTAGCTTCTGCTAGCTGTCATGTAAAACCATAGAAGTGGTAAGTCCACTGTAGTTTGCTCACACCTGGCACTTTTTCCTGTTACATTCTATTAAATGCATCCTCTACCTCTTTTCAAGTGGAGCTCACTCCCTCCTTTTCTTCATTCTTCTCTTCCTCACTTTCATCTCTTTCCTCTTTCGTGGACTTCTCAAAATATTCTCTTCATAATTGCTTTTTCTTCTTCTCTTGTCTTCATCCATCATCCTATCTTCTTGTCTTTTCTCTCTTCTTCTGTTTCTTATCTGGCTATATAACACCTTCTTCCTTCCACATCCATTTCCAGCATCTCTGTTAATTTTTGCATCCACAACATTCCTAGCCTCCTGTACTACATGCTTTGCTCTTCTCTTCTTCCTTTATCAGGGTTCATACGGTCTGGAAAGTCAGGGAAATGACAATTCATGTCACACTTAGAAAAAAACAACGAAAATATTTTTCGTACTTACTGCGTCATAAGCCACTGCCCCAATGAAGAAAGCTAAGGGGCACTTACTATGCTCAAACTTGCTATAACACAAGTTTTGATAGAATTTTATTTCAGAAGGTGAATGCAGAAATCTCCTGGCCTGCACATGACAATTCTTTTAACTTTAGTGATCCATTGTTTTGGTTCTTGTTCAAGGTTTGGCATTGTTATCGTTGGATACAGTGAATTAGGACTGATTCGGCTACACCAGCAATGTCTAACAAAAAACAGTTTTAACCAGCTCTGGCTAAGCCCAGAGCATTTTCCTGAATTCTCATACTGGATCAGTGGCGTTGAAAGTAATAAGTTGCAGGCATTTTGTAAAGTGTGCAAAAAAAATTATAAACCTAAGTAATATGGGAAAGCAAGCATTAGCTTTCCATGCAAAAGGACCATCTCATATCAAAACTCTTAAAACTTTGACAAATCAACGCTCTCTGTTGACTTTTTTCTCAAAAAAGTCAAGAGATTCAGGTTCGAGCTTCCCTGTTTCAACAGAATCTCTGGCACACAAAGACATTATGCCTAGTGGTGATTCGGCTGGTTGCTCAAAGAGTTTATCTGTTTGGTCGGAAATCGTAAAGCCGCAGAAGGAAGCTGTTCCCAAAAGTGAAATTAGTGTAGTGCCTCGAAGGAACCATAACACTTTTGTTATAAAAGATGATATAACTAAGGCAGAAGTAATTTGGGCTATGCAAGTTGTTAACAAAAAAATGTCTTTCAATTTGTGCAATAATTTAAGTACAATTTTTCAGTTGATGCTTCCCGAGTGTTCCATAGCCAATGCCTTTACCTTGGTGGAGACAAGGCTGCATACTTCATTGTGCATGGCTTGGCTCCATTCTTTCATAACAATTTACTGGACCGCCTAAAATAATGTAACAACTTTGTAATTTGTTTTGATGAAGCGTTGAATAAAGTTATTCAAAGAGGACAAATGGACATTGTAATAAGATTCTGAAACAAGGAAAATCATAAGTCGCTAGTTAAACAGTGTGTTTTTCGATAGGAGCACCGCTGAAGAATTACTGAAGCATTTTCTGGATGGTATTTCTCCTCTTCCTCTCTCTAAGTTGATACAAGTGTCAATGGATGGCCCAAATGTCAATTTAAAGTTTATAACACTTCTTCAGGAACACATCAAATCTGTCACAGATAATGAAGTATGTAGTTTGCTAGATCTGGGAACATGTGGGCTTCATGTTGTTCATGGCTCCTTGAGAACAGGAGTGGAGTCTGTTGATTGGGATATAAGTAGTTTATTGCGTCACATGTACTACCTGTTCACTGACTCTCCAGCTCGTCGAGCATTGTTTACCAAGTTGACAGGATGTGCATCTTTTCCATTGAAGTTCTGTGGTGTGCGGTGGTTAGAGAATGCTAAGTGCTTTCAAAGGGTATTACAAATTTGGGACCATGTTGTTAAGTTTCTCAAAGAAGCAAAACTTCCTAAAACAAAACCTGTATAGACACTGAAAAGAGCAGCTTGTGATCCATTCCTAAAGTGTAAACTAGCTTTCTGCAAGACAATTGCAGATGAATGTCAGCCTTTCCTGCAATGGTTCCAGAAATCAAAACTATGGCTGGGCCGATGCCGATTATTAATCCGATCATCGGCTGATTATCGCATAACCGGCGATTCTGATGATCGGTGTTTGAATCTCCGATTATTTATGCAGATTATTCAAAATGTGTGGGTATATTTTAAGTCCTAAAAATATTTTTTATCCCTTTTCTCTCATATGTAATCTTTCAATAATTAGCTTTATCTTAGCGACTTACGTTTGCAATAAACAGCACATCCAACATTCTAACAAAATATATCAAAATAAATATATTTACCATAGGCCTTTTTCCAATTTATGCACGTTATTAGTAATAAAAATACTCACAAGTAACATATTTATCAACCATCAAATAAAATATTAGCAGATCAGCATTGTTTTATACCGATCTGTTAAATATAGTTATAAAATGAAATATCAGACGCAAAAATAACGTGCATGCGCATTTTGTTTTACATGGAAAGCGATTTTATTTTCGTTTTTTAATGCTTTTTATTCAAAATGTATGAGTATATTTTAAAATCATAAGTCATAAACATTAAATATCAATTTGAAAACTAAAAGATAAATTTAATAATCTATTCCTACATATATAAACACAACTTCTATTTTGAGTTTACAATAAACAGGGTAACCAACGCTACTAAAATAACAAATGATCATAATTATGTATTTTTACCGTAGGTCTTATTCCAATTTATGCAGATGCACATTTTTAGAAATAAAAACGCTTACAGGTAACAAATCAAATAATAATAAAATAAAATATTAGCAGATTGGTGTTGTTTTATTTCGATTTGTTAAAGATGCCCAAAAAATGAAACATCTGGACGTACGCACATGTGCACATTTTGTTTAAATGGAAACCATTTTTCTTTTAATGCAAGTACAAAACTTTCCACTGGGATGGAAATTGTTTCACTCATATTTCAATATGAATTGAATTAATATAAATATTATATTAATATTAATATTTTCTTTAATAGTTAAAAGTAAATTAAAATCAATTTTATAATATTTCTTCAATAAAAAACCCGAAAAAAAGCCTTTTGTATGTATATTATTTATGTTATCATATTGAAGTGAGGTTTTATCAAATATGTCTCTGAGTACTAAAAACAGTTTTGTGTGGGACTATTTTGCAATAAATCCAAATGATAAATCAAAAGCTGTGGGCTCATTTTGTACAAAAACTATTTCACGTGGGGCACAAGTTCAAGGGGCTTCACAACCTCTAATTTGTCAAGACATCTGAGCGTGTTTCACCACAGTGAAATTTCAAAAAGTAATAAGCCTATAATATCTGGTGAAAATTTTGATGCCTCAAGTTGTGGTTCTACACATAGTTTTTCATCTACATCAATTAGTGGGAGTAGTGTTCAAATGAAAGTATGCGCTAATCAAAAAACAATTACTGAATTATTTGAGCAAACTGAATACAACAGTTCTCACCCAAAATCTATAGGGATAACTAAGCGGATTGGAGAAATGATGTGCCTTGATTTGCAGCCATTTAGTATGGTTGAAGATACTGATAAGTCTAAAGGTCTAACTTAACCTAGTCAAACTTAATTTTTTCATTCAATATATATTGTTTTATGCCCATTAAATATTTACACTTACCAAAAAGTTTCTAATTTTTATCATTTAGGCCTAGGTACCTAAAATAATCACATTTAACCCTACCTAACCTAAAACATACATGATTTTGCCAAACAGCAAAATAATATAAACCAATATTTATGTTTAAAATTTACAAACAAATCCTTTTCTTTTTAGGTTTTAAGAATTTAATCAGCTATATTGAGCCTCGCTATAAATTACCAGATAGGACTACATTTACACGGAAAGTCATCCCAGAAATGTATGAAGAAGTCAGAAATAAAACACAGGAACAGCTAAACAATGTTCAGTACATTAGTCTAACAATTGACATGTGGTCGTCTATAGCTAAACTATATGTCTAAGGACTATATGTCATTGACGTCCCATTTTTTTAGCGAAGACTTTGTTTATGTAAATCTTTGTTTGGAGGCTATACCCTTTACTCCAGAATATCACAATGCACAGAATATTGCAGAGTTTTTTAATGATACCATCAAGGACTGGGTATTTCAAAGTCTCAGATCCATCGTGTAGTCAGTGACAATGCACGAAACATTACTCTTGCACCATAACAAGCCGAAGTGAATCATGTACCATGCGCTGCCCACACACTTCAACTTGTGGTTCATCACGCGTTGTTGAACCAACGAAGTGTGAATGACATGTGTGCCCGTGCAAGAGGAGTAGTTGGTCATTTCAAACACTCATTAATTGCCAACAAAAAATTGAATGAGTTTCAAATGGCAAACAATCTACCCAAATGCCACTTAATCCAGGATGAACCAACATGGTGGTACTCCACCTACCTTATGCTCGACAGACTGCACAGTCAAAGGAAATCAGTGATGTATCTTCTCCCTGACCTAAACCTGAATGATTGGTCCCTTATGGAGAAGGTACTCGCAGTCTTAGAAACATTTCACAAGGCTACATTAGCAATCAGCAATGAACAAACTACCATATCAGAAGTAATCCCGGTATCAAACTAGACATGGAATCCAACCAGGACAAATCTCTTGGCCCCATAGTGAAAGATGTGTTGCATTATCTCAAAACCTATTATGTCAACATTGAAGAAAATAATCTTTTTTCATTTGCTACAATATTGGATCCTAGATTCAAAGTTGATGTGTTCAGTTCCCCCCAATCTTCAAAAGAAGCAAAGTCTCAACTGGAGGCTAAGTTGAGTGAGGAAGAGGAACCACCTGCTAAACTGAGTAGAGTTGAGACTGCTTCAGGACCTATGGCTTCTGTTTACTACCGATTAATATCCACACTAGGCCTAATAATGTAATGTCACCCAAAATACAATTAGAAAGGTATTTGTTGGAACCATTATTGGCTGCCAACCAATCCCCTTTCAATTACTGGAGAAGCTCCCCCTTTAAAACCCTAAAACAAATGGCGAGCAAGTACCTTACTTGGCCTGCAGGGTCCGTAGAATCAGAGAAACTCTTTAGCACAGCGGGATTGGTCAGTGATAGAAAAAGAAGCTCACTACACCCAAACAAAGTCAAGATGCTGGTATTTTTAAATAAAAATTTAAAGCCCACACATTAGCAAACATAATTTTATTTAATAAGACTAATTATGTAAAGTTTATTCGGGTGTAATATTTGTCAAGAATTTTTTTATATTATCGAAACAATTTTAATTTTTAATCTGGGTAAACATGATCTTAGTTACAGTTATTTAATTATAATAATGAAACCATATTTTAATAGACATTGGATGTAAAAATCCCTATTTCATCTAAAAATAAAATAGGTGTATGCCTATTCTCCTTGTGTGCAAAAATATGTGTGCCTTGATTATTTTTATCATTGACATTAAATTTAAATTTGCAGATTATGATGTGTCTTTGTCTAATGAAAGGGTCATTAGGCCTATTTAATCATAAATGTTAAACCATATTTTAATTATCTAATATGCACTGGTATATAAGTCTGTGTTTAACCTAAATCAAAAGTGGTGTATTCTTCTTGTGTACAGAAATTTGTGTGCATGATTTTTTTTCATGAACATTGTATTTATATTTGTTGTTTATTATTGTGATTTGGTTTGGTTTAATGACAGGTTCAGTTGTCTTAACAGTAACAATAAGAAGGAATAATTAAACAACCTTTACATTTTATTTACATGGTATTAAAACAAACCTATATTGGACATTATAAAGCTAGTAAAAGTAACCCTTTTTGTTTTGCTTTAAGAGTCATTTTACTTTATACACATACAAAAATTGTAAAAAAATAATCGGCCTAATCGGCAACAAATGATCGGCATCGAACTAATCGGCAAAATAGCTGATCGGCCTAGCTCTAATCAAAACCAATGACTCCATATCTTTTTGAAGCTGTAGAGAAACTTATTAGATGCCTTATGAATCGTTGCATGAAACCTGATCTGATGAAGTGCACGGGTCCAAAGTTACTGTCTATCGACACACAAAAAAATAAGAAAATTTGATCCTTAGAAAGAATATTGATGTAGGATTTGCAACAAAATGTTTGTCATAAGAAACTGCGATCACATTAACAGAAAGACAAAAACTAGAATTTATACACAAGTGCCGCAGTATGTTAACCACCACGATTGCAAAACTACAAGAAAGAAGTCCCTTAAAACAAAAATCTGTGATAGGTTTGTCTTCATTGAATCCTTGTGTTATTCAACATTCACCTCAACTGGGCCAGAAGAGATTTTCTTTTCTTTTGGAGGAACTCAACCAGGCCAACATCATAAATGATGTTCTGGCTGAAAATGCCAAGAAAGAATACTTGCAACCTCAAAGAATCTCAGCTTCAAGGAATATTTCATCCTTGTGATCAGTTTAGTGATGAAGTAGGACTTGACACTATTTATGGTAGCTTTCTAATAGGAGATGCAAACTACAAACATCTTTGGGAAGTAATAAATATTTGCCTTGTCTTTTGGGAATGAAACGGTTGAAGGTGGTTATTCAGTCAATAAATCTTTACTGGTTGAAAATATGCATGAAAAAACGGTCACTGCACAGCGTCACATTCATGATGAGATACAAGAAGCAGGAGGGATTAAAAACACACATTAGCAAAAAGATGTTGGATCACGTGAGAGGTGCTCGGAAACGCTATCATGAATATTTGAAGATAAAGAAGCAGGAAAGAAGAGAAGAAGACAAGAAGAAGGCAGAAAAGAGGAAATTTGAAATACAAGTTAAAGATTTAGAAGGAAAAGGAAAAAAAATTAATGATGGCAACTGAAGAGAAACTAGAAGCAGTAGAAGTGGA
Source organism: Timema cristinae (assembly GCA_039000515.1). Classification (NCBI taxonomy): domain Eukaryota; kingdom Metazoa; phylum Arthropoda; class Insecta; order Phasmatodea; family Timematidae; genus Timema; species Timema cristinae. Next base: position 3,551 of record JBCFYV010004379.1, on the reverse strand, counting down.
GTTGCAAGAACTGAAGAAGAAACAAGCTTCACTTTATTAAATATAGAATAGTATCTTATTGTATGACTTTTGATAATTTTAATAAAAAGAAAATTTACTTGAGACATGAATAATATGAAAGCAGAAACAGTTCCAGTGAGTTATTCAGTTCAGGATATGTACAGTTTAGGTAAAATAAGACTGTAATGATACCAAACTTTTTAGTATGTTCTTAGTGGCTTGTTATTTAGTACGTATTTCTGCACATGATACCAAATTGAATCAAGTTTGTTACATCAATCCTTCACAGGACTAATTTGATAACGTTACAAACAATGTGAAATTTAAATGGAAAAATAATTTGTTTAACAATAAATAAATTTATTAAAAACAGAAATAATAGGAATTAGGTTTACAATAATGTTACAAGCTCACAAGTTTGAAGCTTGTTTCAATTAATAAGACTTTGTGAAATTTGATTGTCTTGCAGTAGCTACAAGGGCTGAGCTGGAGCCAGGCTACAGGCAGGTGTTTCTGAAGGAGAAAACAATTGAGTAGTAATTAACAAAAGGGTATTGGACAAGATATATATATAGACTCTAATCAGTTAGCATGACTGGGTCTTAAGACAATATCCTTAAAACACTTTGGATAATGAAAAACAATAGAAAGATCTGTAGATAACAGTGGTCTATGGCTAGCAAACAAGTGTAGATAAACAGGTACTATGGCCTGTCCTTTCCCTGTCGGTACTGCCAGAGCATTCAATAGTACAAACAAATCTAATTGCAATTACACTGAGAGCAACACAAAAACAATAGGAGTCAAAAAAATAGGCAAAGGCAAAAATATTATTTGTGCGGACCCCATATGACACGAGCGGAGTTTCGCGGTTTGCTCACACAAGCTAATACCGCACGTGAAGCTTGAATACTTGAACAACCCATAACATAGAACTCTTATCAACCCAACTGGGAATAGGAAACAAGACAGACAGCCTGGTTGTAGCCATACAAATATTAAACAAATGCACATGACGTCCACGGCGTCATGAGAAACATTGACTCAGAATAAATAAATGGAGCTTGTGGAGGGTAGCAAGTCTTCGACTAAGACCTTACTACATTCAAAGCGAATGGCTCATAATGTAAAGACTGTATCATAAGGATACAGAGAAACATAGTCGCTAGGACTGATGTACAAAATCTAATACTAGTCATAAGAGACTTGTCCTTCAGACTGGAAGTCACAATATTTAACGAATAAAATAAAACTTTTTAATTTTGAAGTCAACAAGACTTGAAATGGATTAACTGTCGACTCGACAAAATATATAACTATCAAAAAAAATGAAAATTATCTCCGACTATAGATACTAAACATACAGGATATAAAACATGTCTAAGTAGACATTGCCTAGTTTTACAACAAAAAACTAGACTAAGTCATAAGAACTTAACAATGTTGCCAGGATACTTAAGTATTTGAAGTATATCCTCCTGGCTAGCGCGACGGCGGATCTGACGGCCAACACTTCATGGTTGCCATTTCCTTCGTTGATTTAAGTTGTAGAAGTTCCTCCTTCAACGCTAAGTTGTAGTATAATGGGTATAATGTGAACCTGAGAAGCAGCCTTATATACTCTACAATCTGATTTGAATGAAACAAAATAAAAGGGTGATAAACTCAGAAATATAGAAAAAAAGAGAGACGGATGAAGGCTGGGAGAAAGGAAAACAAAGCAGGGAGAGCGCTAGTGGAGAAGAGGGGAAAACACGGTTCTTTGGACTGCCGCTAGTTTTATCTGAAGGGCAAGCGGGTCACTAGGTCGAGTCCATTCTACGCTTCTTTCTTTGTCAGGTGTTGTTATGATAGCATGCGTGGCTGCAGTAGGCCGCCATTATTGAATAATTTTCTTTTCCAACATGTGGCGAACAAATCCAAGCACATCTAAAAATGGTGAGTAGATACTAAAGCATCTTTTATTTAAATATATCTGTTTTAATCAGAGGTGGGTCGAAGCCACTATTTCTCGAATCCGAATCTACATTTATTATCAAATCCGAATCCTAGCAAATCGTTATAAATTTTATTGATTTACAAATAGACCTACATTACACAATACAATATAGGCCTAAACTGTAAATTAAGGTTTATTTCAATCATGCTTTCAATTTTAATCAAACCCCCCCCCCCCCCCTCCCCAATTACAGGTTAAAATCCAGCCAAATTAAACATTCTAGACTCATATTATTGTTTAAAAATCAAATCAATCAAAATTTAAATGTATTTTAGTTATTTTTAAAAGTGTTGTTAGAATGGGTGAAGTTTCTAAAAAATACATGTTAAATAAACATATTAGGCTAGTTATCCTCTGATCAACTTTAATCAGTAAAGGATATTTTATTGTATTAAGATAGCAAAAATAAAAATACAAACGGATATTTTTAATAAAGACTAAAACAACGTGCTTAACAATTAAACATACATTGGAAATAGTGAATTCATAATGCTTAAGTATGTTTTATTATTTTCTTTTATATCCATTATCTATTTTTGCGTAGAAAACAAATATATTCGATTCTTGTGATATATTGATTTCTGAGAATACATTCTATTTAAAACACGAACATATTTTCGACTACAATATGTTCATTCCATTTTATAAGGCAGGACTACGTTTGAATATTTTCACAATTACTTCAATAACATATTTTTTTTTATATTAAAAACTAAGTTAAAATCAATTTTAAAATAAATAATAGATTAGCAAGTCGTTATTTTATTCTTAAAACTCGAGAGCGCTTTACTAAGTGATCAGATTACCTGAATCGATTTTAAGCAAACAATCGATATACGATACAGTAGAGATAAAAAAAATGTTTTATCGCTTTCTGACTGGTGACAGTATTTTTTTTCATGAAACCCAACAAAATGTCTAACTTAAGGATTGTATGCAATAAAATGGGGTTCTTTACATAGTTGTAGATAATTAAAACCAGTTGGACAGTAAGAATTAACAGTATCTTTATTTTAATCATCACTCGGGCGAGTAAACATAATATACGTCATGGTGACTTACTTTATATTGTGTGTAATGGCGGCTGACTTTGTATCATCTGTAATGTGTTCTTATTTCTTTTTAAAAAAGCCATAAACTGTTTAATTTGTTTTGAGTTATATTTGTAATTCTAGTTTTGATTTTCAGTTTTTGAAGTGTTTTGATAGTTTATTAAAATATTTACAAGATTGTTTGTGAGGTGAAAATTTTAGAAGTGAGCATGTGATGAAACAGTCAAGTCCAAGTTTCCCATACAGTTTGGAGGGTAGGGTACTAGGCAGTATGATTTTCCACACCTAACAAATTTGTATTTTTTTAAAGAAGATTTTATTCATGTTTATCTCTTTTGTCCGACAAAATAAATATTATGGATTAAGTTGTGCTTTTCAAGTAGGCCTAACTAAGTAATTTTTGAATTTAACATATTAATGCTTTGTTTATGAGGTGAAAGATTCAATCATCGAATCCAGTAAATCACCGAATCCTCGAATTCGAATACTTGTCAGGATTC
>JBCFYV010004378.1:0-21246 GCA_039000515.1 Timema cristinae | reverse complement strand
AAATCAGAAAAAAATTTTTTACTTTAATTTTCCCTTAGTTAACGTTAAGTTTATCGGGATTCCGTCATTACCCTGTGCACATTGTCATATTTTAAACCCAAAGCCCAAAGATTTTGTACCACATGTATCTTCTCATCTATTTAAAAACTACACCCCCCCCCCCCCTTAAGAAAACTAAGCCTGGACCCATATGTGACAACAGGGTTGAGATCACACCTTTCTGAGATTATACGAACACGTTTTGCGAAAGGGCCCAAAACCCAAAATTTGGGACAATGTCTTCTAGTTTCTATGTTGTTGTAAATAAATGTTAAGTATGTAATTTGTTTTTTCAAAATTAATACTTTGTTTTGATTTTTTGTTTTTGTTCTAGTCTTTTTTAATCCCCCCCTCCCCCTCAACCGAAACCTCCCCCTTTAATACCATAAAAAAAGCGCTCCGGCACTGCTACTTTTGGGTTACCACTGATTTTGTCACTACAAATATAAGGAAAGAAACTTAAGTTGTAGGGGAAATTATTGATTTTTTGCAAAAAAAACCAATCTACGTCAAATGTTTAGATGAATGAAAAGTTAAATAAATTAATATATTATAACAATTAAAAATTTTTATCTAGAAAAATTAGTCAAAAATGTTTGGAGTTGAAAAAAAAACCCTATGGGTTTAAAAATTTAAAATTTTGAAAAAAAATTTAAAAAAAATTTAAAACTACTGTTGAAATTTGACATTTAGGTTAGTGTAAATAATATTTATAGGGATGTGTTAATCTTTTGAATTAGGGTTTATGAGTTGTTGATAAAGTTTAATAATTATTGAAGCTAAGTCATCAGAAAGAAAAAATTTATTTAGATGTAATTTTTTAAAAGTTATTGTTAAAATAATAACTGAAATACATTAAAAATGTAACATTAGCAAAACAAACTGAATGGAACTTTCAACAGAATTTAAGTTAAAATTAATAGATTTTGTAAATCTAGAACTTTAATCGAAAAAACATTTTGATAGGAAAAGATCTGAAATTAATAAAACAGATGAATTTCGTTTCTTTAAATACGTCATTTTTCCCCCAACGATAAAATTTTCACCCCAAATAAAGGAAATTTTGAGGTGAGACATTAATCGCCAAAAATCAAAGTTCAATGATACAGACCTTGACTTATTAAATTTGATTCGATTCCATGTGTAATTATAATAAAAAAAAAAAAGGAAATACAATTTTTTTTATTGATACATGAAAAAAAAATCCCTTCAATAAAGCCTCAAGTTTAGGGGTTTTTTTTTTTTTATGGTGTTTAAATTTGTCCAGTAGTTTTTTTGTACCCTTAACAATAACCCCTCTATAGTCAAAATAACAATTTTACCCTTTTAAATCCTGTTAAAATAAAATAAAAAAGGTCCTGCAAAAAAAAAGGGGCTTAAAAACGTGAAGCCTATGGCCTTAAATTTCCAAAAAAAGCTATTATAAAAAATAAACCCTACTTTTTGGTGTTTCCCATTTATTTTCAATTTTTTGCAATCTTTGGGTGAGAGAAAATTCCTTCCTTAAACCCCCCTTAAGCCCCCTTTTTTCATAAGTGGGGACTGGAAAAACTGTGGTGTTTAGAATTAATGGGACGATAAATATACTCGTATGCCAAATTTCTCTATGGCCAGATATCAGATGGGATTAAGAAATTTTTAGATGTTTTTCCTTATCTAAGATATAAATTGGACAGAAAAAAATTTTTTTTTTGTTCAAAAAATTTAGTAGAACTTTTTAGTCAATTAATTGCTGAATTATATATTTAATATTAATGGGGGTGCATGTAATAATGAAAAAACAGTAAAATAGTTGTGTATTGAAATAAACTAAATTCTTTCTTAATAAGTCGGTGAACTGTTTGTTTTAAACATGATTCTGCCCTTTGTAAACAGTAAAAAAAATTTAATATTAGAAAAAAGTCTTCAATAAACACCAACATGGCAAAAAATAATTAAAAAATAAGGAAAGGGAGTCAAATTTCATGCTGCCCCAAAAACAGTGCCCAATTTTTTTATGATTTATTCCTAAATCCTAATTAGAGAAGGGCACGTTTAAAAGGGGGGTTAACATTATAAAACAGGTGACAAAAGAAAAAGCTCAATAATTTGTAAAATAAAGCATTTGACATCAAAAATACTAAACAAATTAAGCTAAAAAAAGAAGTTCAAAAGCTAGTGAAAAAGTTTAAAATAAAAGAACATTTTGAATACAAACAAATGGTTCTGGGTGATTATTGTTGAAAGTTCAATACCACCTGGGTTTATATGTTAATACTAGAATTTAGGGGAAAATTTTGAGAGAAAAAACTGTTGGTTTTTTGAAAGCCCGTATATTGACCCAAAAAAAAAACAAAAAAAAAATCTTGTCTCCCCATTTCCAACCGACGACGCTCGTCAACCCTTCCCCATGTTTGCCCAACAAACTTAAAGTCAAAGTTCCTAGTGAAACTCGTGAGCCCGAGTGAAGGGTACTCGCCCTTTCCAACATGGATAAAGTAACAAATACCGACTCCCCTGAGCCCGGCCTTACAATGTGGAATTTCAAGAATCATTCTCATGCGACATTTTTGCTGTGCTTTGTCAAAATGTTTCCCAACGACTACCCCCCATAAAAAAAACACAAGGTTTCCATTTAGTGTATTTTTCGACCCCTTTAAGTCAGTAAAACTAAGTATCCTCTTGAAATGGGTGCTTAAATAAGGGAGTATTTTTTTAAAATATTTTATAGCCCATTTCCTTTCCCAAAATTTGAAAATATTGCCATTCCAGATTTTCATGCCGGTGCAATGGAAAATTGGGGGGACTCATAACTTACAAAAAGTAATGTTTCTGTTGATCCCAATTTTTGTTAAAGTTTAAATAAATGGATAGTTGTTATGGTTATCGCACATGAATGGCGCATATGTGGTTCGGTTTTTGGTGACTTTAAAATGGTGGGATGACCTAGGGTAAATGAAGGATTTCCCTCTTTATGCAGTATAAAGGATTTAAACCCATGCACACCAGATGGGGCCAAGAATTTTTTCCCTTTAAACAACTTACCGTAGTAATGAAAACTTGATGCAGTTCTTAGCTCCCCCCCCCATAGTGCGAAAGTTGAACACCCAGACGAAATAACTAAACTTTTGACTTGATATCGTATTTGAAGGGTGCTTCCATTTTGAATGATGGAAAATTTTATGGGGGAAGGGTTTTAGAAAAGGAATAATTGCTTTTGAAAAAGTTTGAGCTCGCAAATGCTGTTAACAAGATCTGTGGGATGAACTGCAAAATATTGTGCCTGACATTTATATTACGCGCATAATGAACTCGTGGGCTAGACAAAAGGGGTTTCCTGTCATACAAGTATTTATACTTAAAGGGAGGTAAAAGAGAACTTCGTAAAAAAGGTTTCTTTAGATTGACTGCTAAGAAAAGTAAAAAATATGATGACTACCCTTGGGAGGGGGGCAATAACTTTCATAACCGGAAGCAACAAAGAGTTCAAGAGCTTGGTTCTGTCCCACATGGAAAGTTTATCAATTGATGTCCCGCCCCTGAGCCGTGGGTGAAGTTCAATTTTGGGGGATAGGTTACTACCGCGTCAACTACGACCCACGAAAGGAAAAAAGCTTAGTGAGTCCTTTACACAGATGAAAATGTATTTAAGCCATCAGATCGAGTACCTTTTGGAGGATGCATTCAAATTGCAGATCTGGATTTTTGATTTGAAACGCCCCTTGAATTTAGCCACTTTTTGGGGAAGGAAACTCATTTTGTTCCTTGGGCCAGCTTTAACATTTTCTCGTTTCTTCAGAATGTTGAATCATACTAAGACTTATCCTAAACTAAGGAAATATTTTACTAATATAGTTAAAAAAACTTATGATAATTTAGGTTGGGAAGTAAAAAGATAATGATAGTTATTAGGAAAAGGGCACGTTCCGTTGTTTAAAATTGGCTTGTGAATTTGGACACCAGAATGTCTTAAAAGGGAAATCGGCCAACGGGTTTTTTGTTTGGATATTGAGCCCAGAGGAGCGATTCACCTGATATTCGAGAATAATTTATCAGTATGGCATGTATGCTATGGGGGGTGAAGTAACTTGGAATTTTAAAAAGTGGTATTTTTTTTCTTAAAAAAGACGATGCCCCGGAGAAAAGAAGATGATGATTGGTTTGGCATCTGCATCGCAACCTTGGCTTATCAATCGTTATTTCAGTACGCGAAAAATGAGTCAAAAGTCAGTCACAGGATTTTATTGGGTTTTGTTGGCGTTTCTTTCAACCCAATTGGTAAGACAATAGCATGGGGTTTCTTAAAATGAGTGGGGAAATATCATCGATAGTACACTTTGAAGATAGCACAACGGTCGAATGATAGACTGGGTCTGTCGAACATTGCGTCTGAGTTCAAGTTCGGGAAATCGAGGCTTTCTTTTCAATATATCCGAATCGGAGCAAGTGAGGCTCCGAATTAAACTCTAAAAAAGGTTTTCCCAATAATATAAAATGGAAAAAATTAACCAGAAGCTTTGACAAAGGGTTTAAACCCCAAAAGTCCCAAGGTATAAAAAGGAAAATAATTTTTTCAATTTGCAAATGAACTTTAACTTTATAGGTATATTTTAAGATCTACATTTTTTTTTAAAATATATTCTAGAAAAAAATAATATATAAATGTTTATAGCACTTTCTCTCTTTCCCTTCTCTTCTTGCAAAATTTTTTTAAAAGGGTTATGGAAAACATTTATTTTACACTTTGTATTTTTTTTTAAATAAACCAAAGCATTCTATTTTCGCAAATTCATTTTAAATTAAAAGATTTAAATTTTAAAAAATAAAAAATTAATATATATTTGATATAGCCCCCTAAACACCGAAGAAACTGTAATGTGTTTAACGACCCAAGTCAGGGTGTAAATCATTTGTCCAAAAGGGGGTCATGAAATTTAAAAATGAGGGGCCCATTTAGGGATTTAACTTGTACCTCATAAGTCAAAAAAATTTAATTTAAAAATCCTTTTTGTAACAAAAAGAAATTAATATTCGTATAAAAGTATTGGGGGTTAAATTCTTTTTAAAAAACCCCAATTTTAAAATTTTTCTTTAAAAACTTAATCTGGTCCTCGAATCTATAAAACTTTACAATTATTTTAAAAATGAAAAATTTAATTTAAAAATTTTTTTAATTTTTGGCTGGTTTGTTAGTGGAAAATGTTTTTGCAAAAATTTCCTTTGATAAAAAAACGAGAAAACAATTTCTATGAAAAATTAATTATTTAATAAAATTTTGAATTTTTTTTGGTTTTGTTACTCCCCCTAGCAAAAGGGGTTAAAAATAATTTTTTTTATTCTCGCTTAAAATTTTTATAAAAAATCAATTTTTTTTAAAATTTTACTAAAGATTTTTCTTTGATTTTTTTCCGAATCAAAAATTTTATGAATGTTAAACGGGATTCAAAGAATCTGGATTCAAGATAAAATTTTATAAAAGTTAACAATCAGTGGGGTTAGAAAAATTTTGGGGGGCTGTGCAGAAATTTGCCTTTGTTTTAAAATTGTGTATAAAAAAAAAAAAAAATTTTTAAAAAAAGAAAAATTCAGGAATTGTAAAAGCTTTTAAAAAAAATTTTTTTTTTTATTTTAAACTTAAATTTTCAGTTCAAGTTGATTATTCATTTAAAAAAGAACATTCTTTCTTTTTTAATTTGGAAAAAGTTCGATAATTTTTCCTTTTGAGATGGTTGTAGGGAAAATTTTTTCTCCTTTGAAAGTCTGCGGTTTGTTTCCCCGAATTCATAGTGCTTTTTAAAAAAGTTTTTATTATTTTTAATGTAAAAGCGTGCTCTGCCTCTGAAGTAATTTTTGAATTGTCAAGAGGATTTTTATCAGTTTCGTAATTTCACTAAAAACATATCTAGTTATTTTCCAAAATAAATTTCAGCAGCTCAATTAATTTTCAAATTCTGAATATAGTCCTACAATAAATCTCGACCCGGAGGTTTATTACGCGTAATTTATTGTTAACTTTACCATTTGTGGGGTATTTATCAATTAATAAAACAAGAAAACACTTTTTGTTGTATGGACAGAAAAATGAGTTTTTAAGGGATCTGTGCAAATTTATCCGCATTAATCACAGGTTGTTGGTTTAGATTTTTTGGGGTCCCCAAGTCCGTCTGTTTTCTGGGTGTGGTGGGAAAAAAAATAAAATGTTTTTTTAATGTTTCACACTGGTTGCTACTAGAGGCTCCCCAAAAAGTAAAGGATTTTGGGTATGTTCCCCGCTGGGCCTTCTTTTTCCCCCCGAGGGTTTTTTTGGGTTTTGGAAACAAATTTCAAGGCCAAAAATGAATTGTCAAAACCCGGGGGAAAAACCTGCGGTTTTTTGAAGATTTAAAAAGTTTTCCCTAGGTACAAATTGAAAATGGGTTGGAAAATTACTTGATAAATATTGAAAAACCGCTCAGGGCTTTTCAGTTTAAAAAAAATTGTTTTTAAACGAAGTAAAAACGGGAAAAAAAAATCCGGGTTCGGGTGAACCTTTTTTAAATTTTGAAATTGGGAGGTAAAACGCTGTGCAAAAAAAGGAAAGACTTTTAAAAAAAACCGCTTACTGAGGGACAAACGGGTAATTTGAAGCCTGCTAAAACCAGACTTAACCCCTTTTCTTTTTCTTTGGGAGGAGTGGGATGTAAAAAGGATTCAATTTTACAATAACATTTTTGTGAGCAAAAAACCCCCTTACTTTGTTCCGGAAATTTTGGGAAAAGAAGAGATGTTTTTGAATTGAAGAAGTTTGCTTTAGGAGATTTTTTAAAATTTTTTTTTTGTTGGAATTTCGCTTTTTTTTTTTTTCAAAGTTGGCCTTAAAACAATGGAAACCAATTTCCTTTTAAAATACAAATTTTTTTTGTATTAATAAAATTTTTGTTATAAAAAAAACCCCCTTTTTTTTTAAATTTTTATTCAAAAACCCTATTCCCTGGAAAAACAGGTTTTGTCCCCTTTATTCTAAAAAAAAGCCAAATCAGAGAAAAAATGTTTTTCCCCTTCCCCGATGAAAAACCTGTTTAAACCAAATTTAAATTAAAAATAAAATTTTATTGGAGTGATTTATACGCTTTTATTATTAAAAATAGTTTTTCTTTAATTTTGCTAAAGTTTTATAATTTTCATTCCGGTTAGTTGTTATAAATTTTTTGCGTTACCCCTAATTTTTCGGGGGAGTTATGGGGTTTTTTATATGGGGTTCAATTTGAGTTCTTAAGTCGACAGTGGAGGGAATTTATTTGTTTAATAAATTACTTTTTGGGAATTAAAAAAAATTGTTTTTTTTTTGTGACAAACGATATACTTTGGGAAAACTTTTATTCACTCCCTTAAATAAAAAACTTGATGGAATTGGGGATTTTTTGAACTGTCGTTGTTTTACCATTGTGAAGAGAAAGGAAAAAATTTCTCTATCTTTTCTTTATTACACCATAAAAATTTTGTTAACCCCAAAATTTATTAAATAAAAATAAAAGTTGAAAAAATAAATTTTTTTTAAAATTTAAGGCATAAAAAAATTCTAAATGGGGTTTTTTTTTAAATTTTGAGGGGGAAGTTTTTGTTTTTGGGTTGTTTTAAACGGGTGGGGGGGGGGGGGGGGGGAATCCCCCCCCCCCCCCAATTTTTTCAGGCGGGGTTTTTTTTTTAATGGCGGGGCCTAGGGTAAAAAAATTTTTTTAAAAAATTTTAAAAAAAGTACTTAGGGAAAAAAATTAAAAAAAATTTTTCCCCAAAATGGAAACTTAAAAAACCCTAATTTAAGCTTTTTTAATTAGGAGCAAAAGGGGACAAAAAGGTTAAAATCTAACCAAAGCGAAATTTTGTCAAGGGTTTAAAAATTTTTTTTTTATTTGTACTTTGGGGTTTTTTTAAAATTCCCAATTTTTGAAAAAATTTTCAGGTTAAAAAATTTTTGGAATGAAAAATTGGTTGTGAAATTTAAAATTTAAAACGGGGGAAAAATTTTGGAAGGGCAATTTTTTCCCAAAAAAAACCCCTTTAAAAAAAGATAAAAAAGACGCAACGTTTAAAAAGTGTTGGTTAAAATTTTTTTAAAAGTCGGCCCATTTAAACTGGGGGGGCCTTTTTTTTAAATTATTTTAAATAATATTTTGGGCAAAATTGGAATTTTTTTAAATAATTTTTTTCTTAAATACAAAAAAGAGGGAAAAAAAAAAAACCCCAAAAAAATTTTGTAAAAAGCATTGGAAGGAAAAATTTAGGTATGGTTTTTTTGTTAACAAATTGGAAAAGGCCCCCTAAAGAATTCAATTTTTTTTTTTATAAAAGGTTTAAAACTTTATATTGTTGTTTAAACGCTTGAATTAATTTTTTAAGCCTAGTTACAAAAAGTATTAAAAAATTTTTAATAAATAAAATTATCCTAAAAAAATAATAAAATTATTTAAACACACCCCACAACACCTCAAGAGCAGGGCAGCGGTGACCAACAATATTGCTGGGTTCACGTATAAATTTACAAACTTTCAAATTGGACGCGTAAGGGGGTGCGCTTAAAAGAAGAAAAGAAGCTGCGAGTGTATAGCGGAGGAGGAAAAGGGTTTTAAGGGGGGGGGTTTGGTTTCAAATTGCAGGCGTGCCCTGGCGCCGATGTGAATTTGAAATAAGAGGTGAAGAGGGGGAAGGTTTTGGGTTTCCAAAAGGCGTGCCGCCCCCCGGCCAACCCTGCCCTTTTAAAAAAATTGCCGATTATAAACCAAAAAATATTTTTCTTGAAATATTTGGTAAGTAAAATTTTTTAAAAAATGGGGATTTGGGGTTGGGGGGGGCGCGCCTCCGCCCTTTGGGACGAGCCGCCCCCGGTTTTAAATGAAGGTTTTTATGTTTTATGCACGTGGATTGTAAATTCCCAAAAAAAGGTAATGTATTCAAAAATTGAAAAATGTTAGCTTTTTTGGAAATTCCCCACTTTCAAAAAAAAAGGGAATTATTAAAGATCAAAAAAATTTAAATTTTTATAACGTGACGTATTTGAATTTTAAATTTAGGAAATTAAACCTTTAAAATTTTAATTCAAACCCGCTAATTTTAAAAAAATTTAAATTTTTTTTCTGATTCCCAAACCACTGGAAAAACAGAAATTTTAAAAAAAATATTTAAAGTGTGTCGCTTTGGGTGTTCTGAAATAGCAGTGGGTGCTGAAGAGAAAGGTCTTTCGCCCTTGCAAAGTTAAAATTCCCCTTGTTCACCAGCACAATATGGGATACTTCCTTGGATTTTTTCCCCAGGAAAAACTTGATTACTGGATTATTGATACGTTTATAATAAAAAGTAAGAAAAGCAATTTTTAAAATTTTTTTATGAAAAAAAGTAGTATTTAAGAAACTTTGGAAAAATTGTTTGTGAATTAAAAAATTTATTTGCATGTTTTTAGTTAAATAAATATTTACTTTTTTTTGGTTTTTTAATTAAATTTTTAAATTCAAAAATAGTACTTTTCTTTGAAATAGGTGGTCTCCTGTTGGCTTTTTTTTTAATTTTTTTTTTTTGTAAAAAACAAAGTCAACCGTTTTTAAAAATTTTTTTATTGTGGTCCCTGTGTTTTTTTTTCGCTTTTGTAAATCATTTTTTTAAAAATTTTTTAAGTATGAATTGGATTTTTTAATTTGCCCTGGGACCCCTGTTTCTTCCCGGGGCCCTTTGGGAAAGGGTTCATTCGTACGAATTTTCCACCTTTTTAGTGTTTGGTGGGGGAAAAAAACCTTCCCGTAAGGAATTTTTCTTTTATTCTAAATGGCCATTTTTCCTTAAAATATTAAAATAGGTTATTTTTTTGGTACGAAAAAAAGCCTTACTTTGGTTCTACTGAAACGGGTTTTAAATCCCTATTCCATAAGCCATAACCAAAAAAATTTCGTTTGAAAGTAAGAATTCCATTTTATAAACTGGGGGGTGGCTAATGAATATGAATTAAGGAAAATTAATTGTTACCCTAAAGAAAAATTTTAAAGTAAAAGGACCATTTATTAAGTTCATAAACATGGTGCTGCGTTCCGCGTGCCATACAGAGCCCCCATGGGGGAAAACATTTCATTAAAGGGGAACCCCGTTTTAAGGTTTACTGTAAAATCGAATAAAAACTTTGTATTTATATATATAATATATATTTATATATTTTATTTTATTGATGTTGTTTACGTCTACAAAAAACTACACTTTATTTAAAAGTTGGTATTATTTGTATATTAGTTTCAAAAAACCTATTATAGTGAAAGTTCAATAATATATTGAATAAGGTATTTTAAAAACTGTTTCTTTGTTTGTGAATATTTTTTAAAAATATAAAGTGAGAAGAGTGTGGGATTATTTGTTTGCTTCCGTTTTATTTGATTTTTTTTTTTCAGTTTTTTTATTTAACAAAAAGAAAAATGCGTTGCAGATTTCCCAATGGGAAAAAAATTTCCTAATTTCATCCAGGATCAAGAAGAAAATTATTGAATTTTGCGCAAATTTAATAAAAAAAAGGGATTTTTTTTTAAAAATGAATGTCAAGGTTTAAAAAAAGTTAAAAAGTAAAAAATATTTGTTTTTTTTTTTGTTAAGATTTTTCAAGCCCCTGAAAAAATTTTTCTTTTTATAGTTTTTCCTTTTACACAATTTTTAAAACAAAGGAAAATTTTTGGAGCAACACCCCTTAATTTTGTTGGGCCCGCCTTTTCCCCGGCACCTTTTGGAAAAATGTACTTGATTTTTTTTAAACAATAACATTTTATTCATCAAATACATGTTTTCCAGAAAAACATTGATTTTAAAAAACCCTTAAAAATTTTCCCCACTGAACAGTGATAAACTTTTGGGTCATGATTTGGTATTGGCAATGGATGTTTACGTCCATTTTTTCTGTAGTATCAATGCTTTTATTTGAGATTAAAAGGGGTTCTTTTAAAAATTTTTGAAAAAAGCATTTTACTTTTTTATGGGATTGTTAAAAATTGTTTGCACTCTTTAAAAAAAAAAAATTACTTCAAAATGAGCATCCGGGGTAAAAAATTTGGTTTAAAAATTAAAATTTTTAAAAAAAAACTGTTTTGAAAAGCAATGTATATTTCCGTGATTTAAAGCGCCCCACGAACGCAAATATGTTGTGTAACATAAACATTTCTTTTTAAAATGTGTTATGTTAACCAAAGACCTTACACGATTTGAATTTCTCAAAAAAGTTTTTTTAAAGGAAATTTTTTTATCCCTAAAAAATAAAAGTCTTTACGTTTAATTTTTTTTTGGTATGTATTTTGGATTCTTTTTTTTTTAAATCAAATTCCCCAGATTTATTTATCCTTCCTGATAAATTTAAAATTTCATATGTTGTTTTCTTTTATTATTTTTCAACCTGACTTTAAAACCCCAAAGTATGCGCTTTTTGATTCAGTTTGTGCCCCCTTTTTTTTTCTCCAACAATTGGCAAAAAAAAAAACTAAATTGGAAAAATTTGGGTTTTTACCTTTTTGGGTGTGGGCATAACTTTAATCTTTAAAAACGCCACTTTTAAACTCAAAAATGGAAATTAAAAAAACCCCAAAGTGGCTTTGTAAAAAATTGTTTTTAAAAATTTTGTTTTTTGTTTAGAGTGTAGCATAAAAAAGAAATTTTTTAAAAAATGGTTTTGGCCCCAAAATGGCCCAAAAATGTTTAATTAACAATAGTTGATGGTGGTAAATTTAAACTTTCCAAACCTAACTTCCCTGTACGCTGTTTTTCCAAAATTTTTTGAACTAAAAAATTTTTCCAAACACACTTTTTTTACCCTTTCACTTAAAATTTTTAAAAAAACATTGGAACCTAATTAAACAAAAAATTTACTTTTTTTAATATGTAGGCTAAAGTTAAATTTTGTTGTTAGGATTGGTGACCCCGAAGTCCAAAGGGTTCCTAGTTTGAAAATTGGTTTTGATTAAGCTTTTTGTGATTTACACTTTTAAACGTTCATAGCAAAAAAAGCTGCTCAAATATTTAAAGGGAACAGCCTTTTTTAAAATGCCAGAAAACAAGTCAGTGTCAAAAGACAAACGTGTACTAAAAAATGCCAGCAAACATGAAAAACCCCTGCAAGAACCACTGGATTGTAACCTTAAATTTTTCATGGGGCCAAGCCTTGAAGGTGTAGGCCCTTTTGACTTTTTGGGGAAAATCTACCCGGTCAATGTTGCCAAGATTATAAAAGGCCAAAGTAAGGAAAACGTGCATAATTGACTATTCTAGAACCCTGTAAAAATTAGACCTAAAAATTTTATTATTCACAAAAAATATCTAGTTCATAAAAAAGACGTTGTTAGAAAAACATATTAGCGGGAGCTGTTTTTTGGATAAGTTGAGCAAATGTACGGCCCCTGTTCTTTTTTTGGCATCGATTAGTGCGAATTTTGTAAGATGTGTTTTTTTGAAATTGTTACATAATTTGGCCAAATTTTTTTCCCCCCTTGTTAAATCATTTTACTTTATAATTTAGAAAATTTAAAAACAATTTTATTTTTTTACCATGGTTATGTGCTTATTTTAAAACTTAATAAAATAAAAAATTTTTAGTTTATGAAAAAAAAAAAGTTTTTTTAATCTCTAGGTAAGAAGCTTTTAATTACTTTTTTTTTTTGGTTTTCATTTACTGGGTATATTTTTTGGGAAATTTTTTTAAAAAAAAAACTCAAGGGGTATTTTTATTTGGGTTTTCCAAAATTTTCTAAAAATTTTTAAAATGTTTGTTGGTTCGTATTCCGTGTGAGGGCTGTGGGGCCTTTTGAGGTGGTCCTCGAAATAAAGCGATTTTTTTCCCGATTGGGGCTTTTTTAAAAAGGTGGCCCCGATTTTTTTTTTTTGCTTTATACCCCCCTAATTTTAGTTTTTGTCTTTCTATTAGTAAATTTAAATGGAAACCGCCTTAGTCGTTTTTTTTGGGGTAAATTTTATCTGTGAATGGCAACCTGGTTCAAAGTGAAAAAAAAAATTTTTAAATCAATTAAACCTTGGGGTTTTGTGTTTACGTTGATATGGAAAGAACAATTTTTCATTTTAGAAGATAGAAGCAAAGTTTAAATTTTCTTTAGAAAATCTCTTTCTAGTGAGAAATTTGATAATTTGCAAATGATGATGGCACACGGGTGCAGAGGTTTCTCTTTGTTAGGACAAAGATTCTAGTTTTCAATCATTTAAAGGTGTTTCAGCCCGATCCTGGTTAGGAAGGAAGTGATATTTTAAATTGCGCATGTGCATTCAAATAGGGGAAAAGTGCCAGGTTTTATGCGAGTTTTGCACTCTTAAGTGACTAAACTATTTGGGTCTTAAAAGGCTTTTGCCTCATTTCTTATGTTTGTGTTCCAGTGTTTTTCATGTGTTCTATTTAATTGCACACACCTTTTGGCACAAAGAAGAGTTTTCATTTTCGCTGATTCTTGTATATCAGGGTTGACCATGGGTTTGTAATAAGCCCTAAATAAATACTTTCTTTGTGCCAACCCCCTCTAATTTTTCCATTGTGACTCCCTTTGGTGATGTAAAAAAAAAGTACCTATTGATACTTCACAAATATTGAAGTTTTTGACTTTCGATATTTAGTACTAGTTTGCTTGATACTTTGTTTCAATACTTTTACTGATATTAGTACTACACACCGGTAGGCCCCTATCAAACAGTATTGAAAGAAAAAACCATCTGGTTGCTGAACATCTATTTTCTAAAGCAAGAGGTACTTTTAAATAAAAAAGAGCAGTATTTGGGAAAAAGAATGGATATTTTTTATTTTTCAATGATTGCATGAGACTGTAAACTCTAAGCAAGTTAACTTTATTTTTTTTATTTATTAAATATTTTTTTTTCTCAGCGTTACCCAAAAAGCAACAAAGCATTGCAAGTTCTTAACTTTCAGGGCTACCCATTTGGTGGCCAACATGTTCTACGAAAACACCCCACACACACATACTTGATTGAACATATTAAAAAAATCTGAGTAAAATAAAATGTTTTCAAATCCAGCTACCTACTTTTTTAATTTTCATAAGACTAATTTCAGGTTGTGAGCAAAGATTGACTCCTGTACTATCCTTGATTATTATGAAATATTCACTAGGATAATTACATTTGTTTTACATTTTATCATTATTCTACTTTGTGTCTTTGTCTTGGGAAAAAATCATCACGCTACAAAATCCCCTTAAAAATATAATCAAATATTGAGAAAATCAAAATTTCCCTTATTTTTTTTTTTCTCTTTTCTATGTTTCAGTTTTTGCTATCAAAATGGTGCAAGCGCTGTAGAATCAAAGCTGTTGCAAATCTTCCAATTTTGTCGGGATAGAGGAGGTGGGATTGATGACCATAGTTTTACAAAAGGAAATCAAGGAAAAGTCAAGTGAAAAAAAATAAAATAGTTGAAGAAAACCAACCCCTTCTAAAGATGAAAAATTTGAAAGAAAATAATTCTAAAAATTGTTTCTTTGAAATTTAATTCACCCTAAAATGTAATTTTATCCCTCCCAAATAATGAGCCCCACAATCAATGATAACAATGCATTTAAATTTGGCCTACATCAGAGGAGCTTTCCCCCAAACAAACATTTCGCAGTTATTTCTCACCAAACTAATGGAAATGACCATGAGAAACAACAAGATTCTGAAACATCCACCTGAAAGTGAAGACTGTTGTTCAGGAACAAAATCTAAAAGAACAAGATTCAGTATTAAGTACACTACCTATTAAATTTGTCGGACGGAAACGAGTAAAAAACCCGGGAGTAAGTATTTCAAACATAAGCAGGGAAAGCTAAAGAGATAATATTAGTTACAGATGAGGTTATTACCAGAACCTAATTTCATTTAGGTCGAACCATGAAAACTACTTCAACTTCAAAATAACTGTCACTTGACTGCTATAGAAGAATTCCAATTACAGATAAAGTAAATATATAGGTTTGTCTCAAGTAGATGTCACTCTTCCATCAGACAAGGATTTTGGGGGTTTTGGTATGCCCACTATTATACAAACTATACCCCCGGTACAGCCATAAGACCCAATGAAAAGTAATTGCCCACAATGAGTTCTCTGCTCCGGATTGTTACATACCAATGGAGAAGCCCCTCAAACTTTGCCAGAAGCAGATCTACCCTCTGAAGGTTGCAGGGGGCAGCAGCAGGGGTGGGTTGGCCATGGAACCGCCTTGTTTCCGAACATTGTACCATGTCCATCGAATACCCCTTAGGTCCAATTTGCTCGGCCCACTCCACGCATTCCCGACAAGACATCAAGAAGGCGAGGTCACAGTAGTGCCAGGAGTCAGATGATGATTCTAAAGACCATTTATTAACTCTGGTACTTCCACAATCAGGTCTAAGTTTGCTCGGCCAGTCCTAAAGTAGGGGATGCTACTTCACGACGTCAGGAAAAGGGAAGTGCCAGTGAGTCAGATGATGAGTCCAGAAGGCCAATTTTGTCTAAAAGCCCTGCTGCGTTAACTTCGTTTTACCAATTTCCTCAAGGATTATTACCAAGCCAATTAATGAAACAGCAAAGCAGGGAAGTGCTAGTGAGTCTGAAGATGATGTAATCATAGTTGAACCTGATCCCGTGAAGGAGCCATCTTGTAGGAGAAACAGCAAGATAAAAACAGGTATTTATCTGATTCGTCTTAATAGTTTTCTTTGTTTCATGCCACAATATATTTGTGATTTTAAAAATCCTCCATGATGACCAAAAAGTGTTTTTTTTTAATCAATAGCTTGTTTATTAATATTTCAATTTATTTAAAATGTTTTAACACAATCTCTGAATGGACAAATCTATAGCTCATAACCGCCTCTGTGGCGTTAGTTGGCAACGCGCTTGTCGTGTTGAGCCCGACTGCTGAGGACGGGGAGATCGAGGTTCGAATCTCGGTCGAGTGAACTGGGGGTGGTTTATCCTAAATGGTTTTCCACTCTCCCTCCACACAAATGCGGTTCACTTCCTTTAATTCAACCTTCCCAATTCCTAATCCATTAGTGTAATTAGTACTTAAGCGTATAACCCGAACGGGTTAGTAAGACGCAGTGCTAAATTAATAATAATAATAAATTAGCTCATAGATAAATAAGATACCATTATAAAATGAAATTTCCCTGTAGAGCTGGTAGAATACAAATTTTGACTCTGCGTTACCAGGCTGGGAACTAATAGACTATGAAACTCGGTGTGAGATTGTGTCAACTATACCAAAGTGCAGAGTGTACTCGGCACATCACAAGTGTGCACAAACATAATGTCTAGGGCTATATTTGGTATGTTTTACCCTTTTACCCAGTAATGTACATAGCCAAAATAAATTCCAAGCGCCAACAAATAAACAGCTGAGTCAGATAAAACTCCTCATATTATATACAAGATGTAGTAAGTATTTGGGTCTATGCAAGTCACTATACATTCTTGCATACCACCCTTAGAGATTCTACAGTCCAGAATAAATATGCAGATTTATATTTTATTTTGAGAAAATCTCACACCAACAGTTAAGGGGCATGTAGAGACTCCTATGGTGCTTGCAACCAATGAAGTGTATTCATATACACAGAACTATTGTTTAAACACACTTGGTTGTGATTAAATGCTTTGACCCTTTTTTACTAAATTATCAGTGTAGTGAATTGAAATTGAACATTCAATTGATTACCAGGAAAGGTACTCTATCTATTAAACCATATACTGAAGTCTTAACCATAAAAAAATACTCTCCGGGGTGTCAGCTCTAAACAAGCTCTACCAACTGGGCAGCCGCCACTGTTAGCGATGATAGTTTCAACATTTGTGGTTAGCGGGTGTCATGTGGTCGGCACAACGAAGCATCTCATTGTTAATCTCACTTTTCTAAACTAGATCTGCTACTTCATTGTTCAAGTAGCTCCTAATTTGTTCTTGTAAGGCTGAGTTTGACCCTTGTTTACTTACTATCAGATTGTCTCTAATAATTCTTATTCTATGCTCTAGTTGAAAAGGTCCTTAAATAAATCGGTTTTTTACTGTCTCTCTGTAAAGGATGCAATACAACGATTCAAGGGTCCTTTATTTCAATGCCCAAACTTATACTGTATGTTCAGATGCGATTGGTCCATTTAAGCATTGAAAGAACTGTTCACTTACTTTAAGTGAATAAAACCGTATTTTATGTTTACAATAGCTTTTAAGTCGTAAATCTAATATATTTTATAATAATTTTGGCAGCACCTTTGTTAGAGCTTTGCTCTTGTCAAGTGTGACTGTGTGTGTGTGTGTATGTGCGCGCAGTGCGCGTGTTACGAGAATAATGTGTCTGTAGAGGAAAAATAAGCAAAATTTGAAGTGCCCTTGCTGCTGCACATAGTATTTTGGTCGAATACTCTTGTTCAATGCTGGTGAATGCAGTTTCAGTTTTACGCCAGTCATCTTTTCAGGACTGCTCTAATGGTTCTTGATTCACATTGTTCAAGGGTTCTTTTAAAATATTTTGATCTCAATGCCATATTTATTTTAATTAAGCATAATTTTATGTTTTCAAAATGATGATTAAATACATTTTGTTCCACTAAAATTACTTAACTAAAGAATTTAAATCCCAAAGATAAAAACAAACCTTGGAACATTTTAATCCTCAATCCTACATCCAAAGCTGCTTTCCAGCTGCTGAGGCCATGAACTGCCACCTCATATGGTAGGCCTAGCTTAATCTGAATAACCAAATACTTTATTAAATTCCTGACACTAGGGCTGGGTTAAAAGTTAGGCATGTTGTTCTGGGTTAAGCTAGTTTGCAAGTCGTATACACAACCTTGTATTTAAAGCACATATTAAATAATGTATCTCGAATAATAAACAACTTGTTCTTAAGATAAGTTATCTCCAAATGTTCATTTTAAGTGTTTTTATTAATTTTTCAAGTTTTTCTTTCAAACATATCACTGCTAAGTAAAATTTATATTATGTGCCCACATTAGTTGTTGGAACTTCATCCTCCTACATGTTTACTTAAATTTATTGTGTATTCAAAATACATTGCAACAAATTTTTATTTCAGGGGAATTGGGCCCAAAGAATTGGTTGGTGAATCTGAAGAAAGAGATGAAAATATTAAGTCAGTTTGGTCTAAGAGAACAATAAATCACATTCGTCGAAAACGTCACAATGCGATAACTAGTCGCATAGCTCAAGGAAAGAAAGAACTGGACACAAAGCTAAATGGATCGAAACCTGCTCGAAGCTCTCTCACAATGTTTGATCTAATATACTACAATCCCACAACAAATCCAATGAAGTAAGCAATTTTTGTTTTTGAATTAGTACAATGTTACGACTTATTCTTTGATGTTGAACATAAAAAGAATAAGTTCTTAATCCACATCAGTGACTTCAGTCACTCTGTTAGACAGGTCTGATGATGACGGAAAGATGAGGTTTGAATCCGATCGGGTATGCGGGGGTGGTTTTTCTTAAAAGGTTTCCCACTCTTTCATGTAAATGCGGGTAGACTACCTCTAAAATGCTTCCTTTCTCCACCCTATCCCAATAAGCCTAGTAAGCACTAGGAAACATTGTTTGCCAATTGTTTCCCAACATTTTTACATGTTGCCTTTGTGTTTCCCAGCAAGGAAAACATGTTTCTCATGATCCATAATCAAATGGGTTACAATAAACAATGTTGGCCAACATTTCTGACAACAAGCAACGTGGGTTGCTATTTGAATGGTTTGTTGACACTAGCATGGGTTTGCTTGCGTCATCATAGGCTAAAAGGTGGATGGTTAGTGTACTCTGGACCACACTATGGGTCCACTAAGCATTCTTGAATACCGCTCCGAGAACATAATTTACTGATTGAAATATTTCATACAAATACATTGTTGTGGGATGTGACAGTTGAGGACTGTAAAATACAGGATGTTTTTAGTAAAATAAGTGGACACTTATTAGTTAGTATAAAAGAACACTAACCCTCCACCGTTTTTTTTCCTCTTCTGTCTTCTTGAACAGCTCATAACTAAATACAAAGCACAAATCATAGCATCTTCCTCCTCAAGAGAAATCTTTCATTCAACTGAACTCGGTACGGGACACAAATATTTCATCATTGTAGTCTGGACGCGAAACAATGGTTGCCAACAATTCATTTCCCATGTCAGGCAACAGTTGACCAACATTGTTTCTAGGTGTATACTAAGCTTAAGAGTAATAATCATATATGCGTACAACATTAAGATGCAGTGATAAAAAAATGACTTTAGTGGAGTGGTAGTTTACTTAAAAGTATTATTTTGAGTTTATTTATTACTCCCTTTGATGAAAAGATTTCATAAAAACTTAAGAAAATCATTTTAGGACCCAAATATAGGCTTTATACAACACATTGTTTCATATACATATCTTAACCTTGTGTAGTATTATCTTATGTCCTTAACAATCTGTGAATAATTTTAATGAATTATAGATTAAATTTAATTCATGAATATTTGTACTATTTTTTCATTTAGGAAAGTGGTTCCTTCAGAAAGCATTGACCATACCAAGTCTATTAATGAAGGGGCGAAAACAGGTAAACTATAATTTAATTCATCTACTTGTATGTGATGTGGGTGTCACACAATTCTAGCGGTGTGAATATTGAAATAATGTTCACATTAAGCCAGCATGAATGTATGATAACCCCTTTGGCATGCTGATGTCAAGCTATCTAGTCTGGTTTGCTTGTTAAGGGGATGTCAAGGTTTTGAATCCCAGCCCGGCATACTGAGGTTTTTTTTTTCCCAAATGGTTTACCATACCGCCAACTTGCATAGTGAATACCCTATTGACCCGAAAATAGGACATACTTCTTTTCCGAAAATAATCTTTATAAAACTCTAGTGCGGCCTAAAATCACGCTATTAGATATTATGTAATTAATGTTGTACCTTTGAGGACTGCATGTAGTTATATCTGTATACATCAAAATAGTTTATAATCTCCACACCAGATGGTGCTCTCTACTGCTTCAAAAACTTTGTTTAAAACTAGATTGACCCAGACTCTATTTATAAAAAATGGCTGACAAAATGAAAAGGTCAAACCCTCTAAAGCTATCATTACTTCTTTTCACATGTGGTTTTAGAGATTTTTTGTTGCCATCTGTTGGCTACTTGAATAAATACTACTTTCAATATTTAACTATTTAATTATTCTTTCACTATAAAAATATGACTATAGCTCATCCACAGTAGGAGAGGTGGTGATAGATATCAGAAGGTTCCTTATTACAGACATTGTTGAACGTCACTAATGTCAACCTATTTGAAAATAGTTGTAATTTGATTTTTAATACTATATTTCATTAAAAAGGGTGATCAAATAATTCTAATAATATTTTCATCCAATGTTTGTAAGAATTTGCTTGCTGTTTTACCCCCATTATGAGCTATAAGTAGAAACATAAGTCTTTGATATTCCAACAATGTTGTTCATCAACTATTTTTTAAAGTCTATCTGTTTTTGCAAAATTATTGGCATGGAAAAGTTTGGTGTGCTTCTTTTTGAAAGTGCAGTACCGTCTTGACACTCAGGCAAAAAGTGTATTTATTGAACAAAACATTCTAAAACCAATCGGGTGTTCCATGGTCAATATTTGGAAGGTCTAGTATGCTCATTCTATGGGGAAAGAAAGGTTTTTTTTTAAAAGTGTACCAATTTAGTAAAACCAATATCGATTACCCATTGTTTAAAATAATTGTTCATGCTACAATTATTTACATCAATTAATTCCGGTTTTTTGATTATTTATTAATAATTTTGGGGAAAAATTACTTTATAGAATTAATGTCATTAATAAAAAAAAATTGTACGCATACAAAAACATATTTTATTTATAACTAGTGAAAGTTCTGTAATCTTTGCATAGCTCGCAGACCCGATGCATGTGTATATTTTGTTTATTTTTGATTTGTTCTCTAAACTATATTTAGATAATTTTTATTTAAACTTTACTTAAAAAAAGATTAATGATATAATAATAGCCCATTACGATTAATTTTCGATGCCTAATGATAAAGTTCATCGGTATCCCTTCGGACCTCCTGGTTTAAATAAAAATATGTCCATACGAAGGTTTAGGTACAGATTTGATGATGTATTTTCTTTCTTGGAAGCCCTTTTAAAAAGAAACTGTTCATTTTAAATTTTTTCCAAGAATGATGTTGTATGAATAGTGTGGG
>JBCFYV010004377.1:0-20632 GCA_039000515.1 Timema cristinae | reverse complement strand
TAGATTTATCTCCAAAGTTTTGTAATAAAAATAATATGGTAAGCTTGTATTAGTCTATTTTTGGTTCTACTCCTAAGATTATGTACAGTACCTTTATACATGCTATATTAGATATATTATTACAAATTTATATGCTTTTAAATACTAAACCCCTTTTTAAAATTACGTTCTGTCTGACTTTTCTACCGACTACTTGATAAACTGTTGACCTAAGATCTGGTACACATATAAACTATTTTCTCTAAAGTAATTTTATTGTGTTTGTGAATTGTGCTGTCAACCATTTGTATAACAAAAGTTTTCGACACACAATATGTGATCATACTAAATAAACAATATTACAGAGTGAGGCTAAAACAATTAGACTATTAGTAACTTGAAAATTAACATTTTAATTGAAAAATAAATATTTACTAGCTAAAATAAAAGCAAATTACATACTACACTTTTTCATTTTTTGAAGATAGTGTTACCCAGGTGAACTCCACCGGACGTCAGACAAACCTCAGCACGTTGTCCATCACTTTCCTCACCATAGAGCACCTAGTTCTTTCCACCCCACCCTGAGTTCACAAGAGTCTAATGGCTGTATAACGTGGTAGAAAACAATGTCAACAAGCTCAAAGAGTAAATTATATTTTGAAACTGTACCTCATGAACGTAAAGTAGTACATAAGTTATTTTTAAAATGCTTATCTAAAAATTAACGTTCTGCATGCACATAATGATATCCCAACCGTAGTTTTATTTCATATAATAGAATAAAGTGTTAAATTTATAAAATTATACTTAAATCGTATATCAAATAAATATATAACTTGGCGATTATGAACCATAATAGTTATTTCAATTATATTTTTTCTGAATATAGATTTTGCTCATTTTTGATATATCCCTGTCCACGCAATTAATAGGGTATTAAATAAAAGCTTCTAATGAAGGGTAATTTAGTCTAAATCCATTAATTAGTTCAATTTTTTTCCGTGCTTCACGTTTAATTACCCGTCCGAGATTTTAGCATATTGATCAAAATAATGAAGTGTTTAAAGGGGTTTACCTGCATTTATTTGACGTGAGATCTACAAACAGGTGAGCGAGCGGTGGGACACCCAATTCAACCGCCCGAAATTCAAACTCCTACCACTTCATCAACGACAAACCAGTTAAGATTAGAATGACTCGACCCAGGCCTCTAGTATCAGTTTTTAAAATGTTAAGGGGTAGACTCACAGAACAATTTCTTTAGTATTTTCTATGATGAAACATGAAGAAAGGACGGGGAGGGGGGGAGGGGATATGTCTTGAGACGCTGACATTATGTATTGTTCATCTTGTCAAATTTGTATTTACTTGTTTTATACAGGCTCTTATTTTAAATAAATTTGTGTTCTCCAGTGCGTTAACTAGGTAGGTAAGTAAGGGGAAAGTGCAGGTTCTGTGACTCATTAGCATAATTCAGGGGGTGGGGGAGGGGATGGGGGATGATTCAAAGGGTTGGAGCATGCGATGGTGGCGGAGGGAGGGGGGTGTAAAGCATCTGGTTTTTTTCTTATACCTTCGTTAAACATGGTGCAGTTTCTGTGACTCATTTGCATAATGGGTGAGGGTTTGTGTCTCCTGGGATGCTGGGGGGATGGGGGGTAGGGGTGGGGGGGGGGTTGAAGCACCTGGCTGACTGAGAGATGTGAGGGGAGGGGAGACATATACGAGGACACAACTGGTTTTTTCTTATACCTTCGTTAAACATGGTGCAGATACGGGGACACATGAGAGATGTGAGGTAGGGGGTGAGGGGTTGTGGAGCACCACTGGTTTTTTTGGTGCAGATACGAGGACAGGGATGAGAGGGGTTACAGGGAGGATTGAGTGTTTTCTCTCTCTCTTTCATCGGTGTGATGTAGTAGGGTTTGGGAAGGGTAGCTCGGGATATGACAAGTATATTCTCTCTCTCAAACCCTGATGGCCAGTCCTAGCAAAGATTAGGAATTAAGGATATGACAAGTATTATTCTCCCCTCCCTAAATAAATAGTACAGTTTTTTAAACCTAGTATATTCTTAATATTACATTGATACATATATTCAGTACAAAATTCTTTCTCTCTCAAAGATTCTTTCATGCATAGTCTTAGTCTTTCAACATACATATACATATAGTCTTTTCAACACGCGCACAACCGGTTCTTTCACCACTTGAAAAGATCGTAATTGCCGTCGCCTAGATAGATCAGCCCGCGTTGCGACGCGTTAAACCGACTTCTGTATCTCGCGCCAAAGTTTTTACCTGGAAGATGCACTTTGCCCACATAGTCCAGCGTCACGATGTTTGGCTCGTCCTCCGGTTCGTTGATCTCCTCGTCTCCTTCCAGCCGACGAACGTTGTAGGCCCGATACTTTTCGAGTTCGGAGATGCTTTTGACACGGTCGAGTTCCTCGCGCTCGATCCGATCCAGCTCGATGCACAAAGCGTCTTCCTCGAGCAGGGGAGCGTCTTCGCTGAGAATTTGCGGCTCGTCCCCTTCCTTCAGCTTGTAGACGGCACATGATGTTGAACAGTTCTCGATCGTGACTGACTCGCCTCGTACATTCCCGGATTATGGCATCCGAGCCAGTGCACCGAAGAGTCGCAACACTCGCTGTAACCCTTCTCGGCTCTCGCGATGTAGTATTCCAAGCTGCTGTCTGAGATCTTAATTTCACTCATGTCCTCCAGACGATAACCCAACCGTCTAAACATTTCGAATGAGATGCGTCTCCCTACCTCCCGGTCGCTTTATATGCTCGGGATGGAGGGGGGAACATAACGTCGCCCCCCTCTATATCCTTCGCATCGATCCACGAATTGTGTGTCGAGTCGAACCCTAACCATTTGACGTACGCTCTATTTCCGGAACGTCTGACTATCTTCTCCACGAGGTAGGGTACGGCCAGACTGAGCGCGCGAGCGAGCGACTAAAATATAAAATAGAACACATTGCTTGTAATGGGGGGTGGCCACACTGGAGCGAGCGCGCGAGCGACTGCTCGCGCGCGCTTGAAAGATAGAATTGGTTCTATTTTTCAAGCGCGCGCGCTCGACCCGGTACAGTCTAGTTTACAGGCGCTAGGCAATATTATTGTATGTTGGTTCATTGAGTGCTGGGGAAACTTCTCATTTTGACATGATATTTGACTTTTTTCTATCAGTGATAGGTTTAACACACTTGCTATTAATGGCCCGGTGACCTGGCGGTCTAGGGTAAGGTGTCAGACTTCTGTGCTGGCGGCCGGTGTTCAATCCTCGGTCCCGGCACAGATTTATCTGATTTACAAACCCTTCCTTCACCTCTGACAAGACGTGTATTAATCACATCTTGTGAATGTGGGAAAGCCAGGCCTCCACCGTGGTTCGGATTCCACGTTATACTGTAGGTCCTTCATTTCATCTCACAATCACCCGACCATTACACATTAGCGTAAGTGCATATAACCCGAACGGGAAGTAAGATGCGGTGCTAATAATAATAATAATAATATAATAAAATAATAATAATAATAATAATAATAATAATAATAATAATAATAATAATAATAATGGCCTCATTTAATTGGTAAGACCATAAATAGTATAATTTATATATGTAAACCCGATATATTAAAATAATTCAATATTATAATCAAAGTAGGCCTTTACAAATAAGAATCACCATTAGTTTGGAGAGAGTATGAAGAAAACCACAACAATAAATAGGTTTTAAAAATCACCTTCAGTTCACTAGAGCCAAGATTCGAACCTTTGCCTCCTAGTCAAAAGCTATCGAGTGCAACGCACCATTCCGCCACTGGTGCGGCAAATCTGATTTTAAAACATTTCAGTACAGTACCATACGCATTTTTCAATTTATTAATTGGATGCACTTCTACTTTTTTCTTTTTTATAAATACACAATATTTTCTGTAAGAATTTTCGAGGAGCAGAGATGTACTAAGTGTGTTTGACAGATACATCTTCTCTAACTGGGGGGGGGGGGGCGGTGACCTAGTGGTCTAGGGTAAGTGTCAACTTCTGTGCTGGCTGCCGGGGTTCAATCCTCGGTCCCGGCACAGATTTTCTTATTTCCAAACCCTTCCTTCACCTCTGACAAGACATCTTGTGAATGTGGGGAATGCCCCGGCTCAATCTTCGAGTGGGAAAGGGTCCGGGGTTTAGCCCTCGACCCCCTTTGCGAATTTAAACAGTTCAGTTGACCAGTTTGCGGTAAACCCCTTTTTCCTAAAACGCCCTTATACTTGCTGATACGGACTAATCCCCCTTTTTAAAAATACTTTCCCGGCGTGGAATCTGAGCTCTTGAAACGTTTTATAGACTGTAGTAAAAGTTTTAATCGCCTTGACGTCTATGGGCCCTCATTTTTATTGTCGAGGGGCAACCGTACGGTTGTATTCGTCCAGAAAGGGAACGATCATATCGATCCATCGATACGTTTCCTTTAGCAGTGAACCCCCTTTCCCACATCATTTTTTTGGAATTGCGTTTTAAAATCGTTCAAAAAAAACGCTACCCCTTGGGACGTTTTTTGTATGTAAAAAATTAAAATTAAACCCTTTTCCTCCTCATGAGTGTTTTGAATTCCGGCTTTAAAACCTGACCCGTTTTCCGTTTGGAATGACGTAAAAGGGAGGTAAACCCCCTTTGGGCGGGGAGGAGAGCCATTGCGACCCCTGACGTTCTTCCCCCGTCTTAGTCTTGAGGGTGGGGGCCCCAAGCCCCTTGGAATACACTTCGATGAGGGTGGAAGGAAATTTTGAACCCCTTAAATCAAACCCAAAGGTGGGAAAACATCTCAAACCAAAAATCGGCCTAAAGGGAGCTCTTTTAAATGCCTCGTACGCTAAAATGTCTTCGGGGGAATCGCGTCTTGCCACGATGAATTCCGCGGCAATCTCCCACTTAAACACCGGACATGATTATGAAAAATATCGAAGAGTTAAATTTTCTTTATACATGATTTTCCCGCCTCGGGGAAATTTTCCTCGATGAAAAAAACAAACTCGTTATGGTGAGCGGAATGCCCGGGCCTGGTAATGCTTTTAAGGGGTCGTAATCGTAAAACCAAATTTCTTTAGGATCGCCCCCAATGGGTATAATCGACCCTCTTCCCGTCCCCAAACTTGTAAAAACCCTTCACCCTGGGACTCCTCTTAAAAAACAAGGTTTGATGTTTAAAGGCGAATATTTTTGATCCCGCCCGCATCTTGATTACGACGTAAGGGTCTTTTCCCCCCCAAACCAAATGCGCGTTCTTTCTTCGACCCAAGACTTGTAAAACTTTTCAGATCTCCTTAAATAATGCGCAGGGCTTTTCCTGAGAGAAAAATTTCTAATAGTCCTGGGTATACGGTACCGTCTTATTTTGAAAGTTTTGTTCCTTTTTTTCCCCCGCGAATACGATAGGGTATCTCCGAGCTTGGTAAAATCCCTTCATGACGTACCCCATATTTCTTATCAAAATCGTAATGAACAATAAAGATAAAAACCATAAAATGGTTCCCTTTTGCGATCTCTCGGGGGGGCTTCGGGTTGGGGTTGGGCGACCCCTTAAACCACCCTTTTTTAGAGATTCCGTGATGGGTTTAAACATTTCATTCGCTACTTCCCGCCTCTTTCCGAGCATCACGAATTTGCTTTAAATTTTCCCTTTTAAAATAATCTTACTCGTTTTTATGATATCCTCCGGCCTTTCGCCCGAAAATTTTAAAGGGTGAAAGGGCTCTTACGACGAAAAAAAGGGGTTAAATTTAAAATCAAAAACGAATAAAACCAAATTTCAAACGGAAAATCGAGGCGTCGCCCGTCGACGCGTTTCTTCAAAAAAAATTTAAAACATCTTTGAACACCCCCGAAAGGAGGGTCGTCAAAAATTTTTTTAAGATTAAAACAAGAAAAATAATATTTTTCAAGTTCATAAACCATCTTTGAAACGATGCCCGCCCCCCTTGAACTTAAAAACCGCGTTAAACCTATAAAACAATTCAAATGAATCCCACCCTTTCTTAAAGGGGTTTTCAAAACCAATTAGTTTGGATAAAACTATATTAATAAGAGTAAAACCTAAGTTTTAAACCCAAAGCTCTGAAGGAATGAGGGCATCCCTATTTTCGCAAAACTAAACCGCCCGCACGTAAAGCTTGTTGTCATCCACCCCCCTTTAAGCGTAGTACAACCTCCGGCTATAAAATCTTTGTAAATTTTTCGATTTTATCTCAAAAGCTTCCTCTGGGTTTAAAGCACTTAAAACCCCAAAAACTAAAGCGTTGTTTTTTTTTCTTTAGACGACCCCTCATGAAAATAAACAGATTCCGAAACCTCCTCAAACCCTTGACGGCACTCTTCTAAAAGTTGAGTTTTTTAAACCGATTGTTTTCCCCCAAAATCCTCGATCAACGATTCCATTGCCCCCTTTGTTTAAGGCCCTTTGGGCGGTGTTGAAAAGCAACTACCTCTTCGTTACTATGTCCCCGCATCCACCTTCGACGTAAGACTTTTTACAGACATCCTTAATGTGACGGGCGACTCGACGTTGACATCCTTTTCGATCTAGCGTCGTAATACCCTTGAAGTTTTTGAGTTTAAATTTTCCCTCTGACTCGATGAGAGATCTATATTTGTTTTATACTATTTACCAATTTAGATATGGATACATAATGTCTTATGCTTTCGAACGCGCGTTTTACCTCAAGTCAAGATAAAGGGACAAACCCCTACGATATCGCCTTTTTCTATCTCAAAGATCTTTTTCTCAACAGGGGAAAAAATCATACTTGTTTTTCCTTTTCCCAAAACAGCGAGCAAAAACCTTTCCTTTAATTTTTGGGAAAATCATATCCTGTTCACTGATCGTCGTAGACATGTCTCAGGTTCTAACGTCCAAACCCGAATAGGGGTGAGAAAATTTCGTTATCCTCAAAATTTTGTTTCGGGATGCGCGAGTACTCTGACAGAGATAGAAACATCTATGGGGCCCTTTTTCCCCATACTGAAATAAAACCTTATAATTTAAAATGTTTTTTTGCAAGCGAAGTCGTCAAAAAAATGAAAAAAAGTCGGGGTTTAAACCTCGGGCGGAGGGATAAAAATTTTCCCCGTTGTCGGAATAAGGGAAATAGCCCCAAGCCCCTTTAACGAGTGAGAGGACCCCCCGAAAACTTTTATTAGGCTGTTAACGATTTTTAGTAAACGTACACTTCTTGAAGCGTACCCTTAGGTTTTTCCCCCAACAGACTATCAAAAAGGGGTTGGTTTTTTTCCGTAATTTGACGGTCCACAGATGATGCACGGATAGTAACAGGTAACAACTACCATGTCTCTGAGGGAAAGCTCCCCCCCCCTCCCTCAAAATCGTTTTTGTGTTTCATTTTAAAAATTCCCGTCTGGTTTTTCCCAACCCCATGTTTTACGACTAAATTTTTCCAAAATAATGGAAAGCACCAATATAAAAAGCAAAACCCTACGTGTCCCTGAGGCGAAGAAAAGGGGGGGGTTGGTTGGGTAAGAAATTTTAAAATTTAAACTACCGTTTTAAGCGCAATAAACCCCGGATACCCAGGACCCGGGGGAACCCCGGAACAAAGTTGGAAAAACGATTGAAACCCGGGCGATCCCCGGAATAAAAACCAGTTTTGATCCCACACGTAAAGAACACGAATTCGCCCACTCCAAGGTGAAAAAAAACTTTCAGGACGGGCATACTGCAGACGTGAACTTATCAGAAACCCTGGAAAAGATTACTCGCTCAGACCGAAGTTGAGCGAGAAAGCCGCCGCGTGGGCAATCCCCAAAAGCGAAAAGCAAAGTCAAAAAGGGTTTTAGGTCTAAAGAAGAAGAAGAAGACTCAACGTCGCCCGCGGGGTCCCCACCCACACAGCCCCGAAAAAAAAAGGGAGGAATTTTTACCAAAACTACCCCTTGGGTCGCAGCGCTTGGGAGGGCCTCGCCGAAAGGGGCCGCAGTAAAAAACCCAAAGGGCCCTACAAAGGCAAAAGGGGAATACCCCAAACCAAATTTAACGAGGCTCAGAAGGGCAAAATCGTACCTCGAAACATCGCCATTTGGGAAAAGGGATGTATCTATTTACCTTTCCCGAAATTAAAATTAACCCCCCTAAACGGTCCTTACTAAAAGGGTCCCGGGGCAAGTACGGGGCCCCCCGAGTTAAAAATTTCCCCCTTTTTTAAGGGGTATTTGGGGAGAGATGCATTTCCCAACCCGGTTTTCCCCTTTGGGAAAATAGAGAACGCCACACAATCTTTACGATGATATGGTTTAAAGGGGCCCCGTTTGTGGCGTATAAAAAAAAAACGGTGGGGAAAGGGGGGGTTTACTTCGATATTTTTTGGGATCTAAACCACCGCTCGAAATTGTTTTTAATATCTCAGAGGGAAAACCCATCACCTATAATCATACTCGGTAACAAGAGTACGGGACCGTTTTAAAAGCTAATCTTTGTTTAGCTTTCCTTTAAAAACTTCCCCGTTGACGTTGAACTTAGTAAATATGTCTATGACACTTACACTGACAGGTCCCGAGTTCGAACTACCAAAAAACTACTTCCCGCAAAATCCTGCCCTTTGGGGAAAAAGAATCGTGAAAAGAATGGTTTATCGGACCCGATCAATCTGGCCACTTCAATTCCCCTACCGAACATTGACGAACGTAATAATAAATTTTTTTTTTACGGTAAAGAGTATACCGTCCCTCCAGGCACCAAAGAACTTGAGGGGTTGGGGTTTGATTTTTGGAAGGGGAAATCCCGGTAAAATAAAAACCTCGATTTTGGGGACCCCCAGCACTTTAAAAAGCTTTTTCACTTTCAATAAAAAACCCATCGACTTTACCCCAACCTGGTACGTTTGCATCCTTCTAGGGGTTTGCCCATTTAAAAATTTCCTGCAGGGAAGGGCGCACAATCTACCAAACTGTGAATATTTTTCACGTGAATGTATCCTGTAGAATGTAGTCTCCCTTAGCGGGAAATTTCCAACGGAGGGAACCCAGTCATAAACCCTTTCACGAGTTCATATGACCGTCCCCCCAGGCTATAAAATATGGGAAACGCCTAACAAAATCATTTTCCTTCCGGTAACGAAGGGGAGTAATTTGAGTCCCAACTCGGGAAAGAGTTTTTTGACGAGCGAGGAGATATCGTCAACTTTAGAGACGAACCCCCCAAAATCGCAAATCTCATCGGGAAAAGACCGCTGGAGATGGTAAACCCTACTAGATTTAAAAAAAGACGGCGAAAACCTTTCCCAAAAATTGAGAGAAGGAATGTGAAAATTTAACACCCCAATAAACTCCCCCTTAAGACTTTTAGTTACTCGTTACGAAAATAATGGATGACGTCGTGGGTATTCGAACAATTTGGGGGGTCTGTCGCTTTTTTATACAGCCTTGGCCAGTTTTTTTAGTAATCATTCTTACGCCTCTAAAATTCCCGGTTTCCCTTAGCTAACGGAACGAACTTAGGATATCTTCTAACAAGAAAAAGGTTTTTCACCCTACCTTTATCGCTCTCGCTACATATCAAAGGGCACTACTTTTGAAAACGGGAGAACCCGGAAGCACTTCGAAAAAATTTTTAATAACGGGAAAACTCCCTCTAATTTTTTAAGAAAACTCCCATGAGATCAACGGGGTAGAGATTTTATCAATCGAGAGATTTTGGGTATTTTCGACCCCAAAATTAAAAACTATCTACTAAAGGAATGGGTTTGGGGACTCACTTTTCCCAAAAAAGGGTTGGGGGTTTTAAAAGGGGTTCCCCCGTACATGCTAAACCGCATCCTTTTACGTATCACCCTTTACGTCCCCCAACTAAGGGTTCTTGAAAACTATTCCCGAATACTGATCAAAAACGAAACAAGAGCTGGGGCAAATTCGTTCCACCAGCGAAAACAACGCTTTTAAAAAAAGAGCCCCCCTCCTGCTCAGAAAACCCCCTAGGGTTTAGTTAAGTAAAAAAATTTGGCTTGTGCCGCATATAAAGTCTGATGATATCAATCGTCCAACCTGCCAAATTTTATCAAGAGCGGGAGGATTTCGAGCTACCTTTCCCACTTGGAAAATTTTATGAGTACCCTAACGTACCCACCCCCTAATCAGCATGATTGGACTGTAAAAAATCAACTTTTTCGGAAAAACCTCGTTTCCCTAAATTTTTTGCGCTTTAGACCGGGCGGAAAAAATATGAAAGGTAAACAGATAGAAGTATTTTTTTACCATTGTAATTTACGAAAAGCTAAACTCTAAACTAAATTTTTTAAACCCTTACCCTTTTGGGATAAGAACTTTAACTTTTTGACAAGATTTTCCTTCCCCGAAATTATACGAAGACCTACGCCAATTTTTTTTCCAGACTTCCCTATTAAAGGGAAAGGGGCGCCCCTTTAAAACCTTTTCTTGTTCCTTCCCAAATTTTAAATTCACGCACCCATTTGTTGGTTCGATGCCAGCCGACAGGAAAAAACCTCAAGACGGATGGTGAAATGTCGTATAACTTCAGACGGAGGAAAAAATCCCGTAAAACCAAGGCGTTTTTTTCTCATCATTCCCGATAGAGTGGTCCGCTAAAAACCCTTCAAAACATGATGTAACAAGATGAAAAAACATAAAAAAAGGGAAACCAAATTTTTCCCCGACTATTAAAAAGGGAAAGAGGATGTCTCGGGTACAAGGTTATCGTGGAAAGATAGTGTCAAGTACAACCCAGACCCAAAACCCCCCCAAAATGTCTGAGTGCTCTGCAAAAGGTTTTTAAAAATTTTTAAATCCCATTGGCAAAACTTTTGCGATCTTTAAACCCAAGATGCGATGCGGAACGATACAGTTCGGTTATTCCACATTGCTTCATATATGCCCTATAAACGATAAAAAAGAGACATAAAAAATTTCAAAAAATTTATCATCCCCGGGGTCAAGACGAGGTTTGACAGACCAACGGAAAAGAAACAAACAACGCTCTAAACGTAAGCTCGGAAAAAGATGGAGCCTGCAAAAGAAAAAGCCTCGAGAGGGTCCGGAGGAACGAAAGCCCGTTTACACAAAATTAATGATTTTGGGGAAAAAATGTTTAAAGATAATTTTGTAAAAAGTTCTAAATATGATTAAATCTTGTAAAGAATTAAGGGTTTTAATGTAATTTTAAAAGTAGAATCTTTAAAAAATTAACGAGTTTAAACTTACGAATTTTGAATGGGGCTCAAATGATTTTAATTTTTAATGATTTGGAAAAAAATGTTTAATGTATGAATCTTGAATTAACATTTAATGATTGAAAAAAATTTTAAGTATGAACTTGAAAAGGGGTCTAAATTTTAAATTTTTATTATTGAAAATAAATT
Organism: Timema cristinae; assembly: GCA_039000515.1. NCBI lineage: Eukaryota > Metazoa > Arthropoda > Insecta > Phasmatodea > Timematidae > Timema > Timema cristinae. The sequence goes on along the minus strand of JBCFYV010004377.1, from coordinate 9,255 downwards.
CTTTTTTTAAAAAAAAAATTTTTTAATTTATTAACTTTTAATAAAAAATTAAAAATAAATGTTTAATATAATTAGCTTTAAATCTTGTAATAGTTTTAAAAAAAAAAAAGAATTATTGTTTATAATTTTCATTGTATTATTTAATGATAAGGGAAGGGGAGGCGGATGAAGGAAGGAAAAAATAAGAAAAAACACCTCCATAATTAGAATCTTTGTAAAAAAATTTAATGATATTGGAAAAAAAAATTTTTAATGAATTTAACTTTTAATATTGGGAAAAAATTTAATGTAATAACTTTTAAAGTATGAATCTGTAATAGAGTTTTCTAAATGTGATTGAAAAAAAAAAATTTTTAATGTATGAAACTGTAAAGAATTAATTAAAAAACTTTTAAATTTATGAATCTTGAAAAGAATAACATGTTTAATGTAATTAACTTTTAAACGATGAATTTTTGTAAAAAGGTTTCTAATAAAATTTTAACTTTTTAATGATTGGAAAAAAAATAAATTTTTTTAACTTTAATGTTTGAAAAAAAAAATTTAATTTCTAATATTTTAAAACTTTTAATGATTAAAATAAATTTTAAAATGTAATTAACTTTTTAAAAAAAAATTTTTATTGAATTAACTTTTAAAAAATTTAAAAGAAATAAATGTTTAATATAATTAGCTTTAAACGTAAAAAATCTTGTAATAGTTTTAAAAAAAAATAAAGAATTATTGTTATAAACTTCATTTATTTTTTTAATAAATGGGGGGAAGGGAGGGGGGGATGAAGGAAGGAAAAAATAATGAAAAAAACACCATCCATAATTAATTCTTTTTAAATGAAAAAAAGATTTAAAACACATAGAAACATAAAAAATTTAGTTTTTTTTTTTCACGAGTTATAGTTTTGAAATTGTTTTTTTTTATTTAATGAATAAAAATTTTTAAAATACATAATAATACTAAATTATTTTTTTTTTTTCACAATTATAATTCTTGAAATGTATTTTTTTAAAAAATATAAAGTTTTTAAAACACATAGATACATCCAAATTAGTTGTTTTTTCACGTTCTTGAAATGTTGTTTTGTTATTATTTTTTAATCATTTACACACAGAACATAACACTATAGAGTACGGGAGGCGAATAATTTTTTTAATTTTTAATCACTTACAGTATGAACATAAATATTTTTTTACATTAACACAATAAGTCATGCGTGAATATTTTTTTTAGGTAAATTCTTGAAATTTTCTTTTTCAATCACTTACAGTATAGAACATGAATTTTTTTTTTTAGGTATCACTTACCTGTAGAGAACATGATTTTTTTTCACAAAAAGACCCCTTTTGTTCACTATAGAGTTGAGGGGTCTGTTTGATAATGGGACCAGGGAAGATATTGACATTCCTGGTACTCTATATTTTTTTGTCTCGAAGGCATAAAAGGGGCCCCCATTAAATTTTTTTTTGTGTGAAAGTTTAAATCCTACCTCTTATTGAACGAGCCCTCTCTGACATCGTCTCTCTGTCAAAAATTACGATAATCCTCTAATGAAAGCGTTCTTAACGGTTTCTTTTGCCCCCTTTAGCCTTGACGCTCTCCAACTCCTTGTACAGAAATGAAAAGTTTAGGACAAACCAATAAAAACTCATGATGATCCGACCTCGAGTCTCGTCTTTTAGTTTTACCAAGCACCCCTTTATTTACACGGGCACCTGTAAACATTGCCCCTTTTCCTAGGTGGGTGCCAGGTATCATTACAAACAGGCATCTCTGGTATCATCCTAAACAGTCATGGTTTTAAAAAAGGACTGTATCAGTATTGAGTTTAACCGTCCCTTTTGGGGGAGGCAGGGTCATAACCGGGAATGCAGACCGAAAATGACTACCTTCGAGTTTTCCAAAAGGCAAATCCCGCAAAGATGGGCATATAAAAAGAAATCCTTGGGGCTCCACTCGATGATAAAAAGGGGTTTTCTGACACTAATGTTTTTTTTTTAAATTTTAGGGCTGGCTATGGGGTTTACCCCTCCAAATTTCCCCCATTTGGGTAGCTACTTTACGAAACGGAAGCCCTTTTTGGGTTAAAATGAGGCGGCCGAATGCGGCATTGTTCACAGTTTGAAAAACATGTTTTAAAAATTGATTACTCGCTTTACTCCAAAATTTCGGTTCAACTGATAACGACCCATCCACGCGTTTCTTGAAACTGAGAACCGTAAACTCCGTCATTTTTCAACCCTTCGCTAAACATAGTTTAGATGACGGAATGAACACGTCCCCTTTTTTATCACTAAATTTGTTAACGTTTCCCATTTTTTCCCTAGGGGTGAATCCTTTCTCGGGACAGAACGGCAATCAGAATGAGCGTCATGCACATCTCGGGGATTTTTCAAACTACTGCAAGAAATAGCCTTATCCACATACCTCTACTTTTAGCACGCCCAACGGCATTTCTTCATTTTCGACCACCTAACCCCTAGGGAAGTGGGGACACTACTAAATAATAAGTCCATTCACGTCTAGATAGACAATGTGGACTCCGGGTTTGGAAGTATCAAACGCTCCTATAGCGATTATTCGTACACGGATGTTTACCACAATACAATCCCCCGGGGATAGCTCCCTCAATGAATTGATGAGGCCCACATCAGATTAATCGAGCCGTACCCGGGCTTTTTCCTCAATAACCTGGTACGCTAGACTGAGAGCTTAAGGGACCATCCGGGACTAGCCATACTCTTCATGCGAGAAAACGAAAGTTCTCAAAGACGTCAGCCGAAAATTTTGTCCGTGACGGGAGAGGTTCAATACCCAAAATTCTTACATTCAAAATCGCCAAACCTCACGGGGGATCATAGTCTTCCTGAAGAATGATATCCGTGAGCGCGTGAAAATTTTTCTTTGCTCTAACGATCTCGTCCAGCCGCTCGAATTAATCAATAAAATTCATGGGGAACACCCTTTTCTTGACTTTTTTGAAGCGTTTCCCCGGGATGGCATTTACGGGTATTTTAAGTTGTTTCGGTCGAGGTAAGATACGCATTTCCGGGGGAAGTACATAAAAAAACTGAAACTATTAAAATTTTAATTGTAACCCTAAAACCCCCGGAAACGAATTAATTCATATTACTTTAATCTTCCATTGCTCTCCAAAATCGACTTGCCCCGGATTGACGAGAACGCTCTTCCCCGTGAACGGATCATTTCCTACTTCAACATTTTTTCGAAAGAAAAAATTTGTCGTAGCAACGCGCTTTTAGGTTTACTACGCTCGGGTGCCCGGGGGTTCTTTTAATTAAAAATTACACGCCGCAGTCCCCCACAAAAAAGCCATCAAGTGACAATGACCCATAACCCGAATATCATCATCTTGTGGGGTTTTTCTCGCTAATGAAAATGAGAGGTGTTTTTATGACGTCTTTTACCGGGAGTTAAGGGTTTCTTTGGTAAAAAGGGTAAAGACTCTAGTACACGCTTCGCCGTATCTACGAGCGCCTTTTCAACAAATTGGTCATACAACTTTTCCCCTGAAAAGTGACGGGACTTTGAGAGACTATCGTTAAAATTACATTTAAAAATACATTCCTACAGAATAAGCTACAGACCTGAACATTCCCCGGTATAGAAAAAATTTTTGGGCGGGAACACTCTCTCTATAGCAAAGTAAAGCTCCCAGGGCCGCTATACGATAAATCCTGTTTTTTCCTGAGCTTTTTACTGAGGAACGAGGGACTTTATCCTCCCATTGGGAATTAAATCCTTACCGCTTGAATTTTACACCCTCTTTTTTTTAAATGAGTTTGTTTCTGTCAAAAAAGCGGGACAGGCTCTATACAAAGTACTACGTCCTCTGTTAGACGTTGATGATAGTTGAGGGTTTATTTTAACCGCGCAGATTTTTAATCCAGCTGAAAGATAATTCCTTCCCCCTGCATCTTTTCATGAAAAATGAACATTCCAGCCCTTTAGCACGACGGTACGGGGGAAAAATTACATTTTTTTTGAGGGGTCGCTGATCAATATAAATCACTCCCAACATGTTTGCATGTACACATTTTCAGATATACGTTAAGCTTTTCAAAACGCTCGATAATCCATTTTGGGAAAAGGGGGAGGGGTCCCGTCTAGATTCAACACGTCTGAAAATTTGGGTAAAGGATAAACTTAGCTTTTCCCCGGGCCAAAAAACCCGATAAAAAAAGAACAGGAAACAATGACCTTTTTCACATTGACATTTTTCAACGCTTCACACGCCCGGCTATAGTTTTTAGGGGTTTTAAACCCGCCCCGCGTGAAAACCGTGTTTTTAGAGAGATTTTTCTCATCTCCCAAAGTACCGTCATACATCCAACCCGAGTCTCTAGAAACAAAACCTTCAATTTGGGAAGGAGGGGAAAACCACATTTTTTCATATATTTTCTTCCCCAAATTTTAATGCTAAATTAAACCATAAGTTGAGTTTTAAATACCCCTTTCTCAATTATACCTTTGGGAGGATGTCTAAACTCACAAAGAGCTGCAATTTTTCCTTTATCGGTCATTTGCAATTTTTTTCTTTTACCGTCTTTACTATATACCTCCGCAACCCCACGAGAAACTGAACGGGGGCCTGAAGGCAATTCATTAGGAAAATAGTTTTTTTACTCGGGGGTGACGCCCGCTCAAAAATTTCAATGAGAGACCAACGTTCCAGTTAAAGCTAAACTGGTAAATCCCGTCTAAGTCACGTGCGAGTAAAAGTTCGGATCTGTCTTCTATACCTCATGTCCAAGTATCAAAAACCTCGGGTCTTTTCAACCCCGGGGTATCTCAATATATCCTTATAAAATTTGTTTGATATCACGTTTTAGATAATTAAAATTAAAATTGCTCATTCAGGTTTAATTCACGGGGAATATACACTTTTTTTTCCATTTATTTTCGGAAAATTAAAAATGGGGAAGAAAAGCGTGCTCTTTACTGGGGGTTTTTGTCAGTTCACTCTATGCCCCTTTTTTAGCCTCCTCTTTTATTTTCCTTTCAGTCCCCCCCCCAAGATACGTCGGTGGGGTCGAACGGCTTAAACAAACAAACAGAAAGACTAAAAGATAAGTCAATGGAGGGGCAAGGGTTTGACTCTCCCCAGGGTGTTTTAACCCCCTTTTTTTTTCTATCTCTCCTAACCCCGCAAATTTTTTACAAAATTTCCCCTAAAAAATAACCTTTTTTCCCCAAACAGTATTAGTAGTAAGTTATAACCAGAACGGCTGTATGAGAATTTTGTACGAAAGCTGTTTGTGAATTTTTTTATTTAAAGAAATACAGAAAGGTTTTTAAAGTTTCTTTTTTTTTCTGTAAGGTTGTTTTCCCCTCGGCCCTTCGTTAAAAGAGGGTGAAAATAGAGTGTTTAAACTCATTCAAAAACGACTCAAGTAGGGGGTTTTTTTTTAAAATTCACCGTTTAAATTCTCGAATTCCGTTTAAAACATTTTTAACCATGACGAAAATGTGCTTAAACTATTTACATTTTAACCTAAAACAATTCAATTTTTTTGACTAGTCTTACGAGGAAATAGATTAACACAAATTTTCCTGGGGGTGAGGTTTGAACCTTTTATTGTTAGTTAATGATGTAAACAAATATTTTTTAAAAATTTTTACTTAGCTTACAGGAGTAATTTAAACACAATTATCCTGGAGGAGTTCGAACCCTGTATTTTTTGTTATGATTAAACAAATCTTTTTTAAAAATTAAAAAACTTTGGGCTTACGATTGTAGATTAAGCACAATTTCCTGGGAGTGAGGTTCGAACCTTTTTTGTTAGTTTAAAAAGATGTAAACAATTCTTTTTAACTCAAATTAAAAAAAAACTATTCACATTAACCTAAAAACAATTTAATGATTATTTACTTTGGTTTTTGGGGAGATTAAGCACAATTATCCTGGGTGAGGTTCGAACCTTGTATTTTTAGTTAAAGATTAACAAAAACTTTTAAAGATTATTGACTTCGGTCTTACGAGGGTAATTAAGCACAATTATCCTGGGATGAGTTCGAAAAACCTGTATTGTTTGTTAATGATGTAAACCCAAATTTTTTAAAAATTTTAAAACTTATTTTTACGAGTTTAGATTAAACACAAATTTGGGGGGTGAGTTCGAACCTTTATTTTAGTTAAATTAAAAAATTCTTTTTAAAAATCATTTAAAAAAAATATTCACTTTAACCTAAAACAATTCAATGATTATTTACTTAGGGCTTAAGAGGAGTAGATTAAGCAAATTTTCCTGGAGGAGGTTCGAACCCTTTTATTGTTAGTTAATGAGTAAACAAATCTTTTTTAAAAGATTAAATTTAAAAATTAGGTCTTACGATTGAATTAAAACACAATTTTCCGGGGGTGAGGTTCAAACCCTTTTATTTTAGTTAATATGTAAAAAAAATTCTTTTTAAACTCATTTAAAAAAAACAATTTAAGATTATTGACTTTGGGGGAAAGAGGGGAAGATTAAGCAAACTACCTGGGAGTGAGTTTGAACCTTTTATTGTTTTAATGATCTAAAAAAAATCTTTTTAAAAAATTATTAACTTAGGTCTTTCGAGGAGTAATTAAGCACAATTATCCCGGGAACAAGTTTTAACCTCGTATTGTTAGTTTAATGTGTAAACAATTCTTTTTTAAACTCATTTCAAAAAAAACACTTTAACCTAAAACAATTCAAAGTTATTGCTTAGATTAAGTACGTTATCCTACGCACAAAACACACCACACACCACACAAAACAACAAAACTTTCCTTCAAAGTTCAAGGCTTTTTGGTGGCGGTAGAGAACCTTTGTAAACAATAGAATCCGCTTTTGGATATCCCCTATCGAACATCAAAAGCGTCGAAAATCCTTTGCGGCAGCCAAACTTGATATTTCCGCGAGCACAGTAATAACACGAAACCCAATCGGGAATTTTTTCGATTTATTTAAGAAAAACGGACCTGACCTAATCTCCAATCAGTAAAAATCTACCCGAAGAATTTTTTCCATTTCTTCCCCCCCCGTTAAAAAATGCGCTACAAATTCGCCGCCATGGCTAATAAGCTACCGTTAATATTCAAAAAAAAAAGGGTTACCACCCCATTTAAAAGGGTCTCCTCCCCTCCCACAAAGTACACGGCTAACCCTTAAAGTGAAAACTACTCAACACAATTATCATGATTTTTAAGCAGCACAAAGAAAATATTTATGTTCTAAAAAATCCCCCGAATCAATAAAAACCCCGACTTATAAAAAAAACGGCCTTTCAACGCGCTGCCAACCGTGCACCCCCCTCACTATCAAACTAGACTGTCTCACTTTACCGGTTGACACCGTACAACCTACCCATAGGTTTTAAACCACGTCACGATATGAAGAGGGAAAAAAACACCCGGGAGTGCGAAGACAGCCCTTTTCATCCCCCGTCCTCGTATCTCACCAAAAAAAATAGTTTTCCCCTCACAGCCCCCCCCACATTATCAATGTTCCCCATCTGCACCAAAAAAAAACCCCCCGGGTGTTAAAAATTCTCCAGTGCTTTAATTGGGTTTATTCCTCTTTTTTTTTTAAAATATGAATAAAATAAAGGGGAAAAATTCCTTGTTTCAAAATTTCCCCCGGGTTTTTATTGGGTTCTTTTTAAAAATGGAAAAATTAAATTTAAATTTGGTTTCCTTTTTAAAAATTAAAAACGAAAAAGGAAAAAATTTTCATTTTTTAATTCGGGAAAGAAAAATAGGGAAAAAAGAAAAGGCATTTTAAGAAAAAAAGGGGAAAAAAAGGAACAAAAAAAAACCCTCATTTTCATTTAAAATTAAATAAGAACCTCTTTCTGAGAGGAAAAAAAAAAATTGGGCAAAAACTTTCACAAATTTCCCATACTTTAATTTTTCATTTTAATTTACAGAAAAACCTTTTTTTGATAGATTTTTATAAATACTTAATTTTTAAAATAGACAAATAAAATTTAAATAAAATATTATTTTTAGTTGCCCAAAAAAAAAAAATGTTTTTTTAAAAAAAAAATGCCCCCTTTCTTAGCAAAATCCAAAATATAACTTATGTTTGTAGTTTTTTTAAAGGATATCAACATTTTAAATTTCTAAAGGGGTGAACAATATTTTAATTTTAAAATTTTTAAAAAAAAAATTTTAAAATTTTAAAAATACTAAATCAAATTCCTAGAAAAAAAACAAAAAAAAAACCTCAATTTTTAACATAAATATCCCCAAAAAAAAAATTTTCATAACCAAATACAAAAAAAATAACTTTTTATATAAACGACTGGGAAAAAGGGTTTTGGAAAAAAAATATATTGCTAGTGTTTTGTTTTTTTGTTGAAAAATTTGTTTGCAATATTTTAAAATTCATTAACAAACATATTTCAAAAAGTAAGGGTCTAAGAAAAAATTTAACTATTACGTAAAAAATGTTTGTTTTTTTAAAAACGTTCCCTTTTTAAGTTTTCCCCTTTATTTTGTTCTGCTTTAAGTTTGACAGTAATTAGAATTAAAAACAAAATTATATAATGAAAATGAAATGTTTTAAAAAATTGGGGGGGGGAACACCACTCCCCTTTTCAAAGTTGGGAAAAAAGACATGAAATTTCGAAAGATTTTCCCCAAACAATTAAATAATTAATTTAAAACACAGTAGACAAAATTTTTTTGAAATTAATATTTCATTTATTTAGTTTTTTTAAAATTTATATAAAGATTTTTAAAAACTAATTTCAATTTTTTTTAAAATGTTAAACATTTTGATCATTTTTTTTGCCTATTTATTTATTTTACTTTTGACGACAACTTTATGGTCATGGGTTTTAACTGTAAATTGATCTAGGGTTTTTGGGGGTTTTAAAATAATGTATATTATTAATTTAATCCACTTAAATTTACAAAAAGGGGAAATTTGGGGGCATCTAATTTAATTTTCTATCAAACATCAAGAAATTTACCCGAAAGTACTCTAAAATTATTATATTCGAATTTACCTTTCACCTAAAACGGGGTTTAATTATTTTTTAAATTTTATTATTATTATTATTATTATTTTTATTATTATTTTTTTATTATGACCGCGTCTTACTACCCAATTTGGGTTAAAACGCACTTACGCTAATTGGTTTTAATGGTTTGGGTGTTGTAAGATGAAATGGGGACCTACAGTTTTTAAAGTGGAATCCAAACCACGGTGGAGGCCCCGGGATTCCCCACATTCACAAAGGAAATTTTTTTCAGAGGTGAAGGAA
>JBCFYV010004376.1:0-22066 GCA_039000515.1 Timema cristinae | reverse complement strand
TTCTAATAGCCCATTTGATCGCTCCTATGGAGTGTCTCAAATGGGCATTTTCTCATATTGAGAATAACTGTTTTTAAATTAATTTAATAATTTTATTATTGTATATTGTTTTATATTTTATCTCTCCACCTGTTTATTCTAACAGGTGGACTATGTGATGTCTCTTCCCATTGGGGATTCTACTGTGTTTAATTTATTTTTAAAGGCCCTAATGACCTTACTGTGTCGACGGGCCTCAAAACAATAATAATAATAATAATAATAATAATAGAACGTAATACATTTAATCAAGTATAAAGGAATATTAAAAAAAAAATTAAAACAGTTAAATAATAACACATCTAAATACTTGATGGCATATATTAAGGAATTCTGTGTCTTCAGGAATTGACGTCGGCATACGTTTACATAATTTGATTCTATTATTGCCAGTAGATACTAGTATATAGAACGCTAAGGCGTGCGAGTATTGGCTTTGTGAGGTCCAGCAAAATAATCTCAGACTGGACGAGCTATGTTAATATATAATAGAGATGAGAATTTTTTTTTCCTCGATTCTTAAGGGTATCGAGAGTATCGATAATCAAGAAAATACCTCGATTCTTGATTCCTAAAGATACGTGCAAATGATAGTGAATGGTTTTTTAAGAGATTAATTAACATAATTAATTAAAGGCCGTTTGTAACGCATTTTTTCGTTAGTTATTCCATATATTTTTATAGTATAAATTATAAAAGCACGCGTATAACCGGAACGGGTAGTAAGACGCGGTGCTAAATAATAATAATATAAAATCACTGATTTAGATTTGAAAACCTAAAAATTGATGTTTTGCTTCAATATGTAAACATATTTACCGTGGTAGCATAATGTATTAGAGAAAAACACAAACACAACAAACTTGGGAAAATATTTTCTGTTTCTGCCAAAACTTCAACCTCATATAGCTTTTAAATATATTTTTTTTAAAGTTTGTATGTTTCTAGTTTTTATAATCGATTTTAATGCGAAGACCAATTTCAAAGCGTCAGAGGTGAATGAAATATAGAGAGGGAAACATTAATTTTAATAGGGATGTGGGGGGGGGGGCAGGGGGTGTCTTCATAGGGGGAAAATACCTGCCCCCCCTGCCCTCTAGTTCCACATCCATTATTACAATTGAAACTACGATCAATCTATTCGTAGTAAATAATCTCTACGATCATAGTTCTTATGACAGTTTGATCCTACTCCATATATATCTGTTCTAATTTCCACGTTATCATACACATCCAACAGATTTTATTGTGTCATTATTACGGTAAACTTTAAATACATTTCCTATCCTAAATAAAATGTAGTTTCAGGCAATGAAAAATACTTATAATGGATGATGACTTACCTTGATTATGAATATGTTCACTGGTTGACTTAATAATATGACGTCTTCTTTCATAAGATGTGACGCACCTTAACCTATTTTATTTACATAATAACTTAGCGCTGCTTACTTCACAACAAACTAATATTTATTAATATGATTTACTAGCAATTATTGTGAAATATATTTATGTGAGGTAGCCCGTTTTAAAAAATAGGTAGTGCTAATATATACAGTAAGCAGTATCTTGTGACATATACGAAAATAATATTCAGCATACAGACACAGACAAAAGGCATGCTCTGATGCTTCCTGAAGGGGAGCACGTGAGCAAGTTCCAACACGTACCGAGCAATTGGTCACACTGTGTGGTTCGCAAAAATTAAAGACGGGTTGTCGCGTTTCGCGAAATTCTGAAACAAAGAACAGAGAAAACATATTATTAGTAATATTGGGTGGAAAAAGTTTTGGGGAAACCGAATAAGGGTTTTTAGAGCTACGTGCGGAGACACTACTCTATGGGGGGCTGGGTGAGAGCCTCCCAATCCACTGTGGACACATCTCGCTTATCCGAGCAGGGCTTTGGGACGTCGATGGCACCCACCAGGGTCGATGACGTAGTTCTCAAGCCCTTGGATAAGAGGATTGGTGGCACCGGGAAGTCTGGCGTAGAAGGACCGCGCCAGTTTCCGGAAGTGGTCCTTGATGGTAGGCATATCCAGGTCGCGATGAAGAGTTTCATTCCGGACATACCAAGGTGCGCCCACAATGATCCTCAGACACACGCTCTGGAACGCCTGCATCCTCCTCATATACGTGTCCGCCAGGTGACCCAAGCGGGACACGCATAGTCGAGGATCGGCCTGAGCAGCTGCTTGAACAGCGTCAAACCGTTCCTTGTGGACAGGGCGCTACGCCTGTTAAGCAGTGGGCCTAGGACTCCCAGCCTTTTCCTCGCCTGGTTGAATCTTTCGTTACAGTGTCGTCTCCAGGTCAGTTTTGTGTCCAGCGTAAGTCCCAGGTACTTAACACTGTCCGCCCATCTGATCTGTTCTCCGAACAGCCGGAGTGGGGCCGGCCTGTAGTACTTTCTTTTCCATGTGAAGAGCATTGCAGTGCTCTTCTCCACGTTAATACTTGTTCTCCAGGTGGTCAGACACCCCTCCAACTGCGTCAGGTGCGTCTGGAGTCGCCTCTCCACCAGCTGCCCTCGCCACGACTCCGCTACTAGAGCCGTGTCGTCCGCATACAGAGCCAACTCGGTGCCTGGGGATTTTGGAATGTAGTTCACATAGAGACTGAAGAGCAGTGGGCCCACCATGGAACCCTGCGGCACTCCAGCCCGGATGCTTCTGATTTGGGAGGTGGCGTTCCCAAAGGTAGTGGAAAAGGTGCGGTGGGAAAGATAAGATTGAACAACCTTAACTAGGTAGAAGGGCTGGTTCAGGGAAAGGAGTTTGAAAAGGAGACCTTCGTGCCAAACACGGTCGAAGGCCTTTTCCACGTCAAGAAAGACAGCACCAGTCAGCCTGTTGATGTTGAAGTTCCTCGTAACCTTCTCCACGAGCCGGACAAGTTTATGAGTCGTAGCGTGTCCCGCCCGAAAGCCTAACTGCTCGTCCACCAAGATGCCCCCTCGCGAACATGTTGGGTCAGTCTCGTCAGTATTAGTCTCTCGAACAACTTACCCAGACAGTCGAGCAAGCTGATCGGTCGGTAGGACGAAACTTGGGCAGGGTCCTTACCCGGTTTATGAAACCAGAGGACGTTGGCATGCTTCCAGAGCTCGGGGAAGTGACTCAGGAACAGGACGGCGTTGAATAACTCCACAAGGAAGTTAATCGCCTCCAAGGGCAGCTTTCTGAGGACCGCGTCACTGATACCGTTGGATCCGGGGGCCTTGTTTTGTCTTAGAGCGGCTATCGCCCGTGACATTTCAGTCACCTCTGTGGGTTCAGGTTCATCCAAGGGTCTGTACGAGACCGTACTGATGACCTGCGCCTCGTGCACCGGGTCTGACGGGTTGTCAGTCGGTACAAATTGCGCCGGTAAGTGCTCATAGAGAGCATCAGCCTTCCCCTGGTCGGAGTTGGCCACCCCGTTGCGACTCATAATAGGCGGCCTTGGTGCGGGGACCCGCATCAAGTTCCTCGTCATTTGCCACAGGGACCTGTCCTGCACGCACAGGCTCTCATTCTTGTCCTCCCAGACACTGTTCCGGTATTCTCAGACCATCTCCCGAACCACATGGACTTTGCGGTTCCAGTTGGCCTCGTCTACCGGGTCCCTCGAGATTTGCCATGCCTTCCTCAGTCGATTGTTCTCCCGGACGTGCCTGAGGATAGAATCGGGCAAAGAAGCCTGTGGCGCCCTCTTAGGACGGTGCCTCGGCGTCGAAGCTTCGAGCGACTCCTTGATGGCGGAAGTTATGAGCTCCGCACCGCGATCGATTTCTGCTGCTGTTCGAAAGGTAGGGGTAGGTCCCAACCTCTCTCTTAATACATTCGTAGACCTGTCCCAATCAGTGCGCTTTGGGTCGGGTTTTTCGGGGGGGGGGGGGGTCTATCAAAGACACCGCGCGTCCCAGGTTCACAAGAACGGGGTTGTGATCCGAGTCTAGAGCAGCTAGAGACTTCAGCACAAACCGCCTTCTGATCCCTCTGGAGACAACGAAGTCTAAGACGTCCGGGAGATAGCCGTGATTGAAAGGGAAGTGGGTAGGGGTTGGAGGCCCGGAAGCCACCAGGCCGTGTAGATCTATGACGTCGCGGAGCAATCCGCCGCGAGCGTACATAATCCTAGAGCCCCATGAAGGGTGCTTATTGTTGAAGTCACCACCGATTAAAACAGGCGTGGTGCCTCGAAGTAGCACCTCCATGTCAGCCCTCGTAGCCAGGTCGAACCGGCGGTAGGGAGGGAAGTAGATGGAAATGAGACGCACTGGGCCGCTCGAGGTCACCAGTTGGATAGCTGTTGCTTCCATTTGTTGGAGGGGAGGAAGTGAGATGACGTGGTGGTCAAGGCCCCTTCGGACCAGAACCGCCGTCCCACCCCTTCCCACAACCCCCGCTCGGTCACTTCGATGGCAGATAAACTCTGCTAACGAGAACCTCATTGCGGAGCGCAAGTGGGTTTCTCCCAACAGCATTACATCGACATGATGCTTTGCCAGGAAACTTTCAAGCTCAGCCTTCTTCCCCGCGACTCCGTTAGCGTTCCAGAGTGCGACTGTGAGCTCCTTCAGCACTGGTGGTCCTCTATCCGGGTGCACTGCCATTAGAGACCAGATAGAGAATGATGTGCTCCATGACCAGGTGGCCACTGTTACTCCTCGGAGACTCCTGGACCTTCCTCAAGAGACTCGATGAAAAGTCCCATGAGTCCAGTCCCGGAATACCCTTAATTAGCTCAATGCAATTTTTGAGCTTTGCAGAATCATCCTCGTGGATAGGAAATGGGTTGGTGTGGGGGTCACAGGGGTAATAAGGGTAGGAGTTGGGAGTGGTAGGAAAGGGTTGGAAGGGTGCAAGGGTGAAGTGAAGAGGGGGGTAGGGAGAGGAGCAGTCTCGGGCGGGCCTTCGACTGAAAGGGTCGAACCGGATGCTACAGGTTCGGGTATGGTGGCTTTGGCAGTGCCTCTGCCTGAGGTGGAGGGGTTGGTCCTTTTGACAACACTGGCGAAAGATTGTACCAATGGCTTTGGTGTTGGATCCACTGTTGCCCTCCGTCCCGCAACGTGCCCCGAGGGCTTCTGGCCTTCACTCAGCCCATCCCTCCTCCCTTCTTGAGGCTTGGAGACACGCACATTCCCTTCCGCCCGAAGGGCTTGTACGTGGGACAGCCCTTCCACGCCGAGGAATGAGCTCCTGAGCAGTGCAGGCACTTCGGGGGAGATCGTCTCTCGTCCGGGCACCCGCCCCTATCGTGGTCACCACCACAGAACCCACACCTAGGGTTAGCGCGACAATCCCTCCGCACATGACCAAACAGGAAACAGTTCTTGCACTGAACCGGGCCGCCTGGAGACTTGTACTTCTCCACCCTGACGCGGAGCCCGCACAGGACTGATATGGAATACAGCCTTGCGGTGTGCTCCCCGGGCGTCAGAGAGACAACGAAGTTCGGCAACCGCTGCCTTTCTCCGGTCTTCTGATTCCGCTTCCATTGGGAGAGCATCTGTGTGATGGATTTCACGGGGAAGCCCATCTCCACTAGCTCCTCCTGGATGTCGTCAGGGTTTGTCCGTGTCAGGAGTCCCTTCACCACAACCCTGACCAGTCGCTCCCGTCCCAGCTCGTAGGACCAATGCTGGATCCCCAAGCTCGGCAAGAACTTCTGGAGGGTGCGGTAATCTTCATCCGACCTGCACTGGAAGCGCACTCGGTCCCCCGGCTGCCTGACCGCCTCCACAGGCTCTCGAACCTTGGACCGGATGGCCATCGCAAACTTGGAGTAGCCCTCCACATCACACAATATGATGGGAGGGATCTTCCCCTTCGCTTTGCCAGCCGGCCCAGAGCCCCTAGTACCAGGCTGGGGTGAGGCACGGCTTGCGTTGTTACCCGTAGGTGTCCACCGCTTCCCACCTTTACCCAGCGCTGGCGCAACCTGGTCCGTGCCACCGCTGACCTTGCTCTCATCACCAGAGCTGCGGCCTAAATGGTTAGGGTTGCCCCCCAGTAGTTTCCTGGTGTTGCCGGCCTTCCCCCTTCGGCGAGGTCTTCTGGTCCGAAATCCTTCAGACTCATCATCGGACCGCTGGCTCGACTCATCACGCATCAACGGAGGCCTGGTCCTGAAGACAGTCCCTCCACGTCCACGGACTCGCACGAGCTGTCAACACGCGCGAAGCGTGCGACCCGGTCTTCCGAGTCTGAAGAAAATTCAGCCGGGGGTTTCTTACCTACCGACACCCCTTGGCGGGAGGTGTCGGAGTTGACGCGGGTTTTTGAGACCCTTGCGATAACGCTTGCGTCGTTGCCGCTTACAGCGGTCTTTACCGGCGGAGGACGGCTTGGTTTCTCCTGGTCACCGTTAGGTATCCACCATCGTGCTGGCGGGAGCCTTCGCCATCCTCCCTGGTTTGCGGGCTGTCGGCCCTAAATAGGGCCTCCAGCACTGATTGGCCACCAGCGGCACGCTCACCTCCTATAGTCGGAGGGGCCCCGCAGGGCTCGCCCGCATCGGCATTGATGCCGAAGCTTTGAAGGGGGCCAGCACTGTCCTTCGAGCCGAGGCCCGATGGTGCAGTACCGGAAGCCCCGGCGGATCTGCCAGTGGCACGCGTGCCTCCGGTAGATGGAGGGGCTCCGCTGGCTTCACCTTGGCCATCTGCGCCCAACTCGCCGGTAGTTGGCGAGGTCACGCTGACCGAGATGTTGTTCCTAAAAAGGGCCGAAACATCACCTGAGGGTGACACCGACTGGGTGTGGTTACCGGCACGCTCACCTCCGGTAACTTGAGGGGCCCTGCCACCTTCACCCGCTTGGCTGTGTACTGCGCCCACTTCCCCGGTAAATTGGGGGGTCACGCCAGCCGTGTTGGCCCTAGAAAGGGCCGATTTGTTGGCCCTAAAAAGGGCCGATTCGTCATCCGGGGGTGACTCTAGCTCACCTCGGCCAGCGGCATGCTCAGCTCCGAGAATTGGAGCGGCCCCGCTGACTTCGGCAGCTACCACCGGCTTGTTGCCCCTCAAAGGGGCAGCTGCCGCTAAAGCTCCAGCCTTCGGGCTTGTGGCGGACCACTTGCCACCCTGCACGAGCTTCCTGACCGGAAGAGCCTTCAGTCGCCGCGAGCGGAAACTTCTAACTTCCCCAGAAAGGACGGGCAGCACAAGCCTGCCGTTGACGGCGGATCCCCCGCCGTTCACCGCCAACTTCTTGGCCGGGGCCGGTCGCTTCCCGGCCCGGGATTCTTCCTCGCCTCATCCGGCGGTCTTCTCCCGACCCCGACGCCAACACCTTTCTTCATTTTCACCGCGGGCTCCATCAAACCGTAGAAAACAGCAGTCGCCAAGTACGCTCAGAAGCAGAGAACACGTAAGGGAGGCAGGATGACACCTTGCACTCCCATGTGTTATATTCAGCAATGATTTATTTGTGTTTATAAACCATACGCAGAATTAAATTAAATTTGCTGTATTGTTGCTTTTTAAACGTATACGTTGAAGTGAATGTCTATACTTTTTCCCCCCAAACTTATATAGATTTATTAAGTAGAATAAAAGGGCGGAGGGGGGGGGGGGGAGTATTGTTGTTTTGAGGATAATATTCATTCTCTAAGGCTTAAAAATGGCTTTCATTGTTATTCAGGTAAAGGACAAGGCACAAAATCTATTATTTCTTGGGACAATACAAAGCAATATAAAAAGATATTAGGTAGTGTTGAACGAACCTAACCCCCCTAAGTCATATACACTTATTCATCTAAAATAAAAACCATTAGTTTTTCCCCCTTAGGTGTTAAAACCACCTAATTTCTCAAAAGTTTGACCATTTTTTTCTCTCTCTACTATAATTCAGGAGATGATACATACCAGTTTTTCACAGAAAGGGCCTCATAAATTACATACATTTTTTCCTATGATTATAACATTGATAATATTTTTCTATTTAGATAGTCTTATAATATTTATCAAAAGTGACAGCTGCATATCATATGACTTGGACTTATGAATAAATGAAAGCGGTTCTAGTAATTTTTCCAGCTTTGAGTTGAAATTTGGACTATAAGAAGTAATAGCTTGCAAATCTTCCCAATTTTTCACGATACTTTTTTTTTTGCGGTGTTACGGTAGTGTCGATTACTTAACGATATATAAATAAATCTCATTGCTAAAATTTGTAAGTTTACTAATCTGCTATAAAGTGTGTGGTGTTCAGGGAGAAAATAAACGTTTAGTTAATCATAAGCTACTTAGGCTAATTTAAAGGTAAACAGGAATCAAACCTATTTACCTAGTATAAGCTAATGTCATAAAATTTATCAGTTTTACAAGTTTTTACCACGATTAAAATGTATTTAATGACCTACTTTTACTTTCTCAAGACCCCTTGGAGAGATTATGATCGTAAAAAAATCAAATTAGAAATTTCGATAGATGTATATGTTTATTGACCCTTTGAACTCGATAAAGTGATTTTAGCGATGATGTTTGTGCGTCCGCCACATCGTATATCTGTATCTAAGCCTAGTAACGAAACTATTTTACCACTTGTGCTAAAACTTGGTTTATTGGGTTAAAATAAGGTTCACCAGAGTGTTTCTGGAATTATTCATCCAAGCCTAAAATCAAGAGTAGTTTACTTAAAGGGGAAAAGTAAAAAAAAAAACGATTTTCTCAAGATTGCCTCTAGCGATTATGATTTAAATTCTCATAAATGCACTGTTTAACATCATGAACAAAGTGGTGCATCTCATATTCCCACGAAAATGACCAAGAAGGTACCTTACAAGAGTGGGTGTCTTCACTTTTGATTTAGTTCCAACAACTTTTTGGGAAGCAATGTAAGTTATCATTGTTAAGTTGTAGGACTATTGAAAATAAAAAGCTCTTAATTGAAATATATTTTTATAAAACCAGTCGTTTCTTAGATAGTGAAAAATATACTATTTTAAATGGGGGTTTGGGGAGGAATTTTTATTCTCTTTGGTGGGCAGAGATGTTGCTTTTTTCCCATACATTTATGTAACAGTATCTTTTATTTTGTTTACGCTCGTTGGTGGAATTTAATACTCTTCTTTTGCAACAAAGTCAATTTGATTTCACGAGTTTTAGTTAATTGTCTCAATTTTTAGGTAAAGGAGTGACAAAGTCTATGGGGTACATATTCAATTATTATTACAAGAGCTTATAAATTATTTTAACATGGTTTGTATTTTTAAGACATTCAGAACAATCCCTTTAATTTTAGTTGTACGAGTACCCCCCTGCGGGACGGGGTTTAGAATAGTCCCGCAGTAACCCCTGCTTGTCGTAAGAAGCGACTAAAAGGGGAGGTTTCTGTGCAGGACGTACCTCGTGTGGGACAAACCTATCCTATATCTTTCCTTTCACATCATTTTCTTCTTCCTTCCCCCCTGCGGGACGGGGTTTAGAATAGTCCCGCAGTAACCCCTGCTTGTCGTAAGAAGCGACTAAAAGGGGAGGCTTCTGTGCAGGACGTACCTCGTGTGGGACAAACCTATCCTATATCTTTCCTTTCACATCATTTTCTTCTTCCTTCACTTTCCCCCTTTTTTCACTCTTCCCCCTTCGCTTTATCTATCCTTACCTTTTTCTTCCTTTCCCCCACCGTTCATCCTGCACAGAGGCCTTTGGCCTTTCCGTTGACGACCTTGGCAACTAACCCGGCTCTTCTCTTTTTATTATTGGATACCACTGCCTTGAGCTCCTAAATGAAAGTGCGCCGGTTGCAATACCTTAGTAGAAGGGCCTTAGGGATGACAATAACCGGGTACCCTACTTTGGGAAAAGATCGGTTGCGTTCATGAGGGCCCGGACGTAAAATTGGCACTTTCCTACACCCACTTGCTGCGACGACCTCTGTCTCGGCGATGCTCTATGCGAAGGTTGTCATGTCTAGCGTCGTATAGAGCCTCTCGTCGGGACAGTTAACAGGGCCATATGTGGTAGAACCAACTTGGGTCACCCTGGGTCTACGATCCGAGTATTGTGTAGGTTGTCCCCAATAATGGCATGGCCGACAACATTGTCGCCGCTGGCACCGTACTGCTAAACACTGCTGGCAACTCACTGCCCGGCCCGTCGCAGGGTCGTAATATAGATGAGAGGCGGAAACGGGTAAGGCCGTCCAGCCCTTTAATTGAAAAATTCCAGGAAGTGGTGAGGCCACAGCCCCGCTTCCTGGTTATGTCTCGAATGGATGAAAACGAAAGCCTTAAGCGAGTAAGCCCATTTGTCCTCGAAAGAGCGATAAGTGGAGCTGCCGAGTCTGTGGTTTCAATTAGAAAACTGCGCGATGGCACGATTATGATACAGACGGAAAACGACCTTCAGACAAAGAAAATAATGGCAATAACTACAATACCGTTGAGCCCCTCGAATCATTTAAAGGTGAAGGTGGAACCGCACAGGTTCCTCAATGTTTGCAAGGGAGTGGTCACTTGCTATGACCTCGACTGCGTAAGCATTGAGGACATCTGTGAGGAGCTTTCCCCTCAACATGTCACCGAAGTATATAGGATCACCATCAAAAGGAACGATGTAGTGAAGAACACTGATAGTTATATTCTAACATTTGCCACCCCTTCCTTACCAAAGGAGGTCCGAGCTGGCTTCCACGTGCTCAGGGTCCGGCCGTATGTCCCCAACCCTCGGCGCTGTTTTCAGTGCCAGGAGTTTGGGCATACGAAGCTGCGATGCCGTGGTAAGCCAACCTGTGCAGATTGTGGACAGGAGGCTCACGAACAACCATGCGAGTCTCCTAAATTCTGCATTAATTGCAAGGGTCCTCATTCTGCCTGGTCTCGGTCATGTCCGAATTGGAAAGTAGAGAAAAAAGTCCTGGAGATCCAAACAGAAAAGAAGATCCCTTATGCCCAGGCACGCAAAGAGTATACTGCACTGCAAGCTCCGGTATTTCAAAGTTCCTTCAGCCAAATTGTCACCCAAAATATAAATTGCCCTAACTGCCACTGCGCAGTTAATATTGCAAAGACTCCTACAAGACCTGTGCCACTCGTCTCTATTCGAGACAAACAAAAACAGCCGGCATCATCTGTGGTGATGCAGAAAATAATTGAAGTGGCGAAACCCTCACAAAAGTCGCCACCACCACCTGTACCCCCGAGGAGACCCCCTCTGGGAACACCCCCGAGCCCACCTCGGGGAACTCCCCCGATTCCTCCTCGGGGAACTCCCCCGAGCCCACCTCGGGGAACTCCCCCGAGCCCTCCTCGGGGAACTCTCCCGAGCCCTCCTCGGGGAACTCTTCCGAGCCCTCCTCGGGGAACTCCCCCGAGCCCTCCTCGGGGAAATAGATTGCATGCGGCCACTGTTGAGTTGCTCACTCTCGCCTCTGTGCCTCCAGAGGACGGGATGAGTGGCGAAGCAGGTGAGGCCGTAGAAGCGAGTCCCACTGGTGCCTTGAAGAAGGACCAGCGAGAGACCGCCGAAAAGAATACTATTAAAAAAGCGTCGAAGGCCTTAACAAAGCCTTCGCGCAAGGATCCGACTACCCAGTCTCTCCAAAATAAGCCGAAGCCTCTCCTGAAGCGAGAGGTACAGGAGAGACTGGGAAAGGCAAGAGGGCCTAAAAAGGGCCTCAACAAATTTTTATTCTTAAAGGATAGTGAAATGGATTGCGAGGATAATTAAATTTCATACTAATAACTTATGTCGCTACTACAATGGAATTGTAGGGGTTTTTATGCTCGTGTAGAGGAAATTAAACTAATAATTTCTTCCCTGCATCCTTCCATATTGTGTTTGCAGGAGACCCACTTCCGCCCACCCCCCTGCGGGACGGGGTTTAGAATAGTCCCGCAGTAACCCCTGCTTGTCGTAAGAGGCGACTAAAAGGGGAGGCATCTGTGCAGGATGTACCTCGTGCAGGACAACCCTATCCTACATCTTTCCTTTCACTTTCCTTTTCTTTTCCTTCTCTTTCTATTTTCCTTCTTCCACCTTCTCTTTCCTTACTTCTTCCTTCCTTCTTTCTTCCCTTCCCCTGCCGTTAAATCCTGCACAGAGACCTTTGGCCCCTTTGTTGACGACCTTGGCATCTAACACGGCTCTTCTCGGGTTAATATTGGATACCACCGCTTTGAGCTCCTGAGTGAAAGTGCGCCGGTTGTAATATCTTGGTAGAAGGGCCTTAGGGATGACAACCGGGTACCCCACCTTGAGAAAAGACCGGTTGCGTTCATGAGGGTTCCGGACGTAAAATTGGCACTTTCCTGCATACACTTGCTGCGGTGACCTCTCTTCCGGCGATGCTCCATATGAAGGTTGTCATGTCTAGCGTCGTATGGAGCCTCTCGTCGGAAGAGTTAACAGGGCCCTATGTGGTAGAACCAACTGGGATCAACCTGGGTCTACGATCCGAGTACTATTGCAGGTTGTCCTCCCACTCATGACTGAGTCCATTGTCACAGCTGACACCTTACTGTCCGCTGGCACCGTACTGCCAAGTTATGATGGCATCTTACTGCCCGGCCCCTCACAGGGCCGTATTAATGATAAGAGGCGGAAACGGGTAAGGCCGTCCAGCCCTATTTTGATAAAAAGCCAGGAAGTGGTGAGGCCCCAGCCCCGCTTCCTGGTGATGTCTCGAGTGAGTGAAAGTGAAGATCTAAAACGTGTCAGCCCATTTATCCTCGAAAGAGTGATAAATGGAGCAGCAAAATCTGACGTCTTAATAAGGAAACTGCGTGATGGCACCATTATGATTCAGACTATGACCGACACTCAATCAATAAATATTATGGCGATCTCCGAAATACCGGTGAGTAATATGGCTGATATAAAGGTGAAGGTAGAGCCCCACAGGTTCCTCAATGTTTGCAGGGGAGTGGTCACTTGCTATGACCTCGACTGTGTAAGCGTTGAGGATATCTGTGAGGAGCTTTCCCCCCAGCATGTCACCGAGGTCTACCGGATCATTAACAAAAAGAACGGACAAGAGAAAAAGACGGATACATATATCCTCACATTTGCGACTCCCATCCTCCCAAAGGAGGTTCGAGCAGGCTTCCACGTGCTCAGGGTCCGGCCGTATGTCCCTAACCCTCGGCGCTGTTTTCAGTGCCAGGAATTTGGGCATACGAAGCTGAGATGCCGTGGAGGGCCAACCTGTGCGGATTGCGGACAGGAGGCTCACGATACACCGTGTGAGTCTCCTAAGTGCTGCATCAACTGCAAGGGTCCGCATTCTGCTTGGTCTCGGACCTGTCCGAAATGGAAGGTGGAGAAACAAGTCCTGGAGATCCAATGTGAAAAGAAGATCCCTTATGCCCAGGCCCGCAAGGAATATGTATCCAGTCAAGCTCCGGTATTTCAGACATCTTATAGTCAAATTGTAAGCCAGAACATAAATTGCCCCAACTGTCATTGCGCAGTTAATATCGCCAAAACGCCTACACGACCTGTGCCAATCGTCTCTACTCGAGACACTAAAAGACAGCCAGCACCATCTATGGTGGTGCCAAAATTAGTACATGGGGCGACACCCCCGCCGAAGTCGCCTCCACCACCTTTACCCCCGAGGAGGCCTCCTCGGGGAACACCCCCAACCCCTCCAAACCCTCCTCGTGGACCCCCTCCGAGTCCTCCTCGAGGAACCCCGCTGACCCCCACTCGAGGAACACCCCCGAGTCCTCCTCGGGGTCCTAAACCATCTGCGACCGTTGTCGAGCCGCTCAACCCCGCCTCAGGAACGCCGGAGGTCGGGATGAGTGGTGGTACAGGCGAGGTCGCAAAGGCGAGTCCCACTGGTGCCTTGGGGAAGGACCAGCGAGGGACCGCCGAAAAAATAACTTTAAAAAAAGCGTCGAAGGCTTTAACAAAGCCTTCGCGTAAGGATCCCCCGTCCCAGTCTCTACAGGACAAACCAAGCCTCTCCTGAAACGGGAGGTCCAAGAGAGATTGGGAAAAGCAAGAGGATCTAAAAAAGTCCTCAATAAATTTTTATTTTTAAAGGATAGCGTTATGGATTGTGAGGATATTTAATTAAATTATATATTAATAAATAATGTCGCTACTACAATGGAATTGTAGGGGTTTCTATGCTCGTGCAGAGGAAATTAAACTACTAATTTCTTCCCTGCATCCTCCCATCTTGTGTTTGCAGGAAACCCACTTCCGCCCAACTGACAACCCGATGCTTCGTGGGTACGATGTATATCGTACCGACAAGCCACTCTTTGATCGGGCTAGCGGAGGTGTAGCTATATTTGCACGTAGCAACATATATCATAAGTTTATAAATATTGTCTCTGATCTCCAAGTGATTGCTGTCAGAGCCTCCCTTCCTATGGAGGTAACCGTATGCTGCATTTACCTCCCACCAGGTGAACGTGTTTCCAAGAGGACTCTAGAGGCCCTCTTTATACAACTTCCCGCCCCCTATATAATCTTGGGGGACTTTAGCGCATAACCTGGTGTGGGGGTCTAATTTTACAGACACCCGTGGGAGGATGGTAGAGGATATTCTTGTCTCGGGAAACCTGGTGTTAATGAACACCGGGACCCAGACACATTTCTCCACCTTTAATGGTGTATCCTCTGCCATCGACTTAGCCCTATGTAGCCCCGGGATTGCTGCTCACTTCCGTTGGGAGGTTCACTCGGACCTATGTGGCAGCGATCACTTTCCCATTCTGCTTTCACAAGTTAAAGATCCTCCCAGTAAAGCAAAGTTCCCCCAATGGGTTCTCAAACGTGCTAACTGGGATAAATTCCGCGAGCTCGCCGTATTCGACGAACCCCATCATCCTGACGTCGATGTTAAGGCTGGGCAATTTACTTCGACGGTCATAGCGGCGGCGAGGGCATCCATCCCTAATCCTCGCCAAACCCGCGCCACCGTCCTGTTCCCTGGTGGAACGAGGAGTGCCGGCTGGCTATTTCTAACCGTCGAAGGGCCCTACGTCTCTTTCATCGACGTCCTACTTCGGAGAATCTGGAGTCATTCCGGATTCTACGTGCTAGAGCTCGCCGTATCATTCGAGAAAGCAGAAGAGAGTCTTGGAGACAGTTTATTTCTACCCTTACTATTTCCACTCCCACAACCAAGGTTTGGGATCACATTCGTAAAGTACGTAGTAGCAAAAATAACATTTATAACATACCCGCACTTATGTCAAACGGTTCACTTGTCTCCTCCCCTGTGGAGGTCGCCAATATATTGGGCTCGATGTTCGCCTCTATTTCTAGCACTGCGAGCTACTCTAACGAGTTCGCGGTGTATAAGCGCAGCATCGAGCGCCTTACTATTGATTTTGGCCGAAGTCGGGGGGAGGATTATAACTCCCCCTTTACTAAAGAGGAACTTACTTATGCCCTGTCCCATGCGGGCAATTCAACTTCTGGCCCGGATGATATCCATTATGAAATGTTGCGCCAACTGTCCCCTGCTGGACGGGCGTTCCTCTTAGACCTCTACAATTGTGTTTGGGAATCTCGTCAATTCCCAACACTGTGGAGGCAAGCAACCGTTATCCCAATATTTAAAAGTGGCAAGGATAAATTAGAGCCAACTAGTTATAGACCGATAGCCTTAACTAGCTGTGTATGCAAAATATTAGAAAAAATGATAAATAAACGACTTATATGGTGTTTAGAATCCCGCAATCTGCTATCCAATATTCAATGTGGTTTTCGCCGTAACCGATCCACGGTTGATCATCTCGTCCGTCTTGAGACTGCTGTTCGTGATGCCTTTCTCCATAAACAACATCTTTTGGCTGTTTTCTTTGATTTGGAGAAGGCGTACGATACCACATGGCGTTACGGCATTTTAAAAACCCTGTTTAATTGGGGGTTCCGGGGGAACCTCCCTATTTTTATATCTAATTTTATGTCAGATAGACACTTCCGGGTAAGGTTAAACAACATCTTATCCGATGATTTTATTCAAGAAAATGGGGTGCCCCAGGGAAGTCCTTTGAGCTGCACGTTGTTCGCTATTGCGATAAATAGCATTGTAGACAACGTGCGCTTACCTGTTCGTTCATGCCTTTTTGTGGATGACTACGCAATTTATTGCAGTTCATCAAGTCTCCACAGGGCTGAACGACAGATACAACTCGCTGTAAACAATCTATGGTTGTGGGCAGCTCGTAATGGTTTTCGTTTCTCTGCGGCCAAGACGACTGTCGTCCACTTCCATAGATTACGCGGAATACAGCCAGCCCCCAATATTTTAATGAACAACGTTGTTTTACCTGTCTCCGAGACCGTAAGGTTCCTGGGACTTTTATTCGATTTTAAACTAACTTGGATCCCCCACATCAAAGACCTGAAAGCGAGGTGTGTTAAAGCTTTGAATTTACTTAAAGTTGTGAGTGGTCGCTCTTGGGGTGCTGATAGGGAAACCTTGATGCGCCTCTATAGAGCCTTGGTGAGATCAAAACTTGATTACGGCAGTTTTGTATATGGTTCCGCTAGACCCTCGGCGTTAAAGATGCTCGATAGCGTCCACCATGCTGGCATTCGACTGGCTACTGGTGCTTTTCGTACCAGTCCAGTCGTCAGCATCTGTGCCGACGCCGGTGAGCCCCCTCTTTCTTACCGGCGGTCTTATCTCCTGGCATCTTACGTGTCGAAACTGCATTGCATGCCAAATAATGTTGCTTACCGCCCTGTGTTTCACCCCCCTAACCGTGTCTTGTATGAAACTAAAAGACGTAGTACAAGGCCGGTTGGGATCCGGATGCTATCGGTTTTCGACACGTGTGGGATAGTCCTGCCAAAGGCTATCCCCACATCACCAGGTCGAGTTTCTCCCTGGAAGATACGCCCTCCGAAATGCCATTTTGATCTTGCCAAGTTCCCTAAAGCGACCACCCCAAACTTTGTATATGAGAGGACCTTTAATGAGCTCCTCTCCACTCGCTTTCACGGATTTGAGCGCATCTACACTGATGGCTCTAAATCTGGAGTCTCCGTGGGATGTGCTTTTGTTGTGGAAGGATCCAATTTTAAATTTGGTTTACCTAATGAAACCAGTGTTTTTACGGCT
This sequence comes from Timema cristinae, assembly GCA_039000515.1. Taxonomy (NCBI): domain Eukaryota; kingdom Metazoa; phylum Arthropoda; class Insecta; order Phasmatodea; family Timematidae; genus Timema; species Timema cristinae. The sequence goes on along the minus strand of JBCFYV010004376.1, from coordinate 5,001 downwards.
GAATTATATGCCATTTTTAAATCTTTGTGTTTTGTTTACCGAAGAAGTCACCGTTCTGTCCTCATCTGCACGGATTCCATGAGTGCTTTGTTGGCATTGTCCACACTCTACTCGTGGAATCCTCTCGTGCAGATGATTCACGAACAAATTTTAAAAATTGATTCATTAAACACCCGGCTCGCCTTTTGCTGGATTCCTGGTCACGCCGGTCTTTCAGGAAATGAACTGGCTGACCAGGCGGCCAAGGAGGCAGCACGCCTGCCTCCGGAGGCGAGTCTGGGTGTCATGTTTTTAGATCTAAAGGGTTATGTTCGGCGTGGAGTCTTACGCACCTGGCACGAGCAGTGGGTCTCGACCCTGCTCAGAACAAGCTGCGGTCCATCAGGGACGGTGTGTCGCGATGGCCCTCTTCTATACGAAAGTCTAGAAGAGAGGAGGTCATCGTGACGAGACTCCGCGTCGGGCATACTTCATTGACCCATAGTTTTTTACTAAGAGGGGATCCACCTCCAGTGTGTGAGTTTTGTGATACTCCCCTTAGTGTGCATCACATTTTGGTGGAGTGTCGCAAACTAGCCCCTATCCGTCTGGCTCTTGATTTTAAAGGTGACTTACGTTTTTTATTACGCGATAGTGCGGATGGAGTTATTTGTTTACTCCGTTTTATAACGCCAGGCGGATCTTTTTAATGCCATTTGAGTCACTTTTATAAAGTGGCTCTTTTGGATATTATCTCATATTGAGATCTTTTTAACAGTTTTATTACAATTTAACATGTTGTTTTGTCTTTTTAACGTATTATCATTTTAACATGTTTTGTCTTTTTAACGTGTTATATTTTAATATGTTTGTTTTGTCTTTTTATTGGAGTGATACAAATGTGGTTTTTTTTAGCAGGTGTATCACTTAATTTATACCAAGAGGCCATTTGAGCACTCCTATGGAGTGTCTCAGATGGTGAATGTTTTATCTATTTCCCCTATGGGGATTTTATTATGTTTTTAATGTATTTCAAGGCCCTAATGACCTAGATGTGTCGATGGGCCATTAAACAACAATAATAATAATAATAATAATAATAACACTTCCGCCCAACTGACAGCCCGATGCTTCGTGGGTACGATGTATATCGTACCGACAAGCCATTCTTCGATCGGGCTAGCGGAGGTGTGGCTATACTTGCACGTAGCAATATATATAATAAGTCTATAAATATTGTATCTGATCTCCAAGTGATCGCTGTCAGAGTCTCCCTTCCTATAGAAGTAACTGTATGCTGCATCTACCTCCCACCGGGTGAACGTGTTTCAAAGAGGAGCCTAGAGGCCCTCTTTAAACAACTTCCCGCCCCCTATATTATCTTGGGGGACTTTAACGCACACAACCTGGTGTGGGGGTCTAATTATACAGACGCCCGCGGGAGGATGGTAGAGGATATTCTTGTCTCGGGAAACCTGGTGTTAATGAACACCGGGACCCAGACACACTTTTCCACCTTTAATGGTGTATCCTCTGCCATCGACCTAACTCTATGTAGCCCCGGGATCGCTGCCCACTTCCTTTGGGAGGTCCACTCGGATCTATGTGGCAGCGATCACTTTCCCATTTTGCTTTCGCTAATTGAAGACCCTCCCGGTATAGCACGTGCACCACAATGGGTGCTTAAACGTGCTGACTGGGATAAATTTCGCGAGCTCGCCGTATTTGTACAACCCCTTTCTCCGGACGTCGATGTTAATATTGCCCATTTTACTTCGACGGTCATCATGGCGGCGAGGGAATCTATCCCTAAATCCTCGCCAAACCCGCGCCACCATCCTGTTCCCTGGTGGAACGAGGAGTGTAGATTGGCCATTTCTGACCGTCGAAGAGCATTACGTCTCTTCCATCGGCGTCCTACCTTGGATAATCTAGAATCATTCCGGATTATGCGTGCTCGAGCTCGCCGTATCATTCGTGAAAGCAGAAGAGAGTCTTGGAGACAGTTTATAACTACCCTTACAATTTCCACTCCCACAACTAAGGTTTGGGACAATATTCGTAAATTACGTAGTAGCAAAAATACCATCAATAACATACCTGCCCTCATGTCAAATGGTACGCTTGTCTCCTCCCCTGTGGAGGTCGCCAATGTATTGGGCTCTATGTTCACCGCCATATCTAGCACTGCAAGCTACTCAAATGAGTTTGCCGCGCATAAGCGGAACATAGAGCGCCATTCTATTGACTTTGGTCAGAGTCAGGGGGAGGATTACAACTCCCCCTTTACTTTAGATGAACTGACCTATGCCATGTCCCAGGCGGGTAGCACAGCTCCTGGCCCCGACGACATTAATTATGAAATGTTGCGCCAGTTACCCCCTGCTGGACGAGCATGTCTGTTGGACCTCTACAATAGTGTTTGGGAATCTCGTCAGTTCCCAACACTGTGGAGGCAAGCAACAATTATCCCTCTATATAAAAGTGGCAAGGAAAAATTAGAACCAACTAGTTATAGACCGATAGCCTTAACTAGTTGTGTATGCAAAATATTGGAAAAAATGATAACTACGCAATTTATTGTAGTTCATCGAGTCTCCACAGGGCTGAACGGCAGATACAACTCTCTGTCAACAATCTATGGTCGTGGGCATCGCGTAATGGCTTTCGCTTCTCTTCAGCCAAGACGACGGTCGTCCACTTCCATAGATTACGTGGAATACAACAAGTCCCCAGTATTTTAATGAATCACGTTGTTTTACCTGTCTCGGAGACCGTAAAGTTTCTGGGACTTTTATTTGATTTTAAATTAACCTGGATTCCCCACATCAAAGACCTGAAAGCGAGGTGCATAAAAGCACTCAACCTGCTTAAAGTGGTTAGCGGTCGGTCCTGGGGGGCTGATAGGGAAACCTTGATGCGCCTGTATAGGGCCTTGGTAAGATCGAAACTAGATTACGGCAGTTTTGTGTATGCATCAGCGAGACCTTCGGCGTTGAAGATGCTGGATAGTGTCCACCATGCTGGCATACGACTGGCTACTGGTGCATTTCGTACCAGTCCAGTCGTCAGCATCTGTGCCGACGCCGGTGAGCCCCCTCTCTCTTACCGGCGGTCCTATCTTCTGGCATCTTACGTTTCAAAACTTCACTGCATGCCGGAGCATGTTGCCTACCGACCTGTGTTTCATCCCCCTAACCGTGTCTTGTATGAAACCAAATGGCGTAGTACAAGGCCGGTTGGGATCAGGATGCTATCGGTATTCGACACGTGTGGGATAGTCCTGCCAAAGGCTATCCCCACATACCCAGGTCGAGTTTCTCCTTGGAAGATTCGCCTACCTCAATGCCATTATGATCTTGCCAAGTTCCCTAAAGCGACCACCCCGCCGATTATATATGAGAGGACATTTAATGAGCTCCTCTCCACTCGCTTTCAGGGCTTTGAGCGCATCTATACGGATGGCTCCAAGTGTGGGGCTTCCGTGGGATGCGCATTTGTTGTGGAGGGAAACAATTTTAAATTTGGTTTACCTGGTGAATCCAGTGTTTTTATGGCTGAATTATACGCCATTTTTAAATCTCTGTGTTTTGTTATCGTAAGTGTCACCGTTCTGTTCTCATCTGCACGGATTCCATGAGTGCTATGTTGGCATTGTCCACTCTCTACTCGTGGAATCCTCTCGTGCAGATGATTCACGAACAAATTTTAAAAATTGATTCATTAAGCACCCGGCTCGCCTTTTGCTGGATTCCTGGTCACGCTGGTCTTCCAGGAAATGAACTGGCGGACCAGGCGGCCAAGGAGGCAGCACGTATGCCTCCGGAGGCGAGTTTGGATGTCATGTTTTTAGATCTAAAGGGTTATGTTCGGCGTGGGGTCTTACGCACCTGGCACGAGCAGTGGGTCTCGACCCCTGCTCAGAACAAGCTGCGGTCCATCAGGGACGGTGTGTCGCGATGGCCCTCTTCTATACGAAAGTCTAGAAGAGAGGAGGTCATCGTGACGAGACTCCGCGTCGGGCATACTGCATTGACCCATAGTTTTTTTACTAAGAGGGGATCCACCTCCAGTGTGTGAGTTTTGTGATACTCCCCTTAGTGTGCATCACATTTTGGTGGAGTGTCGCAAACTAGCCCCTATCCGTCTGGCTCTTGATTTTAAAGGTGACTTACGTTTTTTATTACGCGATAGTGCGGATGGAGTTATTTGTTTACTCCGTTTTATACGCCAGGCGGATCTTTTTAATGCCATTTGAGTCACTTTTATAAAGTGGCTCTTTTGGATAATATCTCATATTGAGATCTTTTTAACAGTTTTATTACAATTTAACATGTTGTTTTGTCTTTTTAACGTATTATCATTTTAACATGTTTTGTCTTTTTAACGTGTTATATTTTAATATGTTTGTTTTGTCTTTTTATTGGAGGTATACACTTGTGGTTTTTTTTAGCAGGTGTATCACTTAATTTATACTAAGAGCCCATTTGAGCACTCCTATGGAGTGTCTCAGATGGTGAATGTTTTATCTCTTTCCCCTATGGGGATTTTATTATGGTTTTAATATATTTCAAGGCCCTAATGACCTAGATGTGTCGATGGGCCTTTAAACCACAATAATAATATTTTCTCCTTGAGGGAATGTACTCCTTACCGCTCCAAATTTTTTACACGTTTCTTTATGTTTTACAAGTTTATTTTCAGTCAGAAAAGAGCTCAAACAACGGTCACAAAAATACCTACGTCTTGTGTCAGACAAGGTGCTAGTTGAGGGTTTATTAATCGTGACAGATTTTTGATTGCACTGAAATGATAATTTTCCGTCCCATGTACTTTTATCATGAATAAATGAACATGTCTAGCACACTCTTTAGCGCTGACATGTACGGGAACGATCACTAACTTTTTAGAGTTGTCTGCAGTGTTCACATAAGAATCACTACCTTCGCGTTTTGCAGTGTACACATTAACAGATATATCGTTAAGCCTTTCGAAGCGTTCAATATATCTCATTTCGAACGG